>APFE031127693.1:0-15616 GCA_000404065.3 Pinus taeda | reverse complement strand
TGCCATATATTCAGTTTCAACTATGCTCAAAGCTATGGATTTTTGTTTCCTACTACACTAGGAGGTCATTCTTGACCCAATGTTGAAACAGTACCCAATTGTACTTTTCCGATCTACTGAACTTCCAACCCAATTTCCATCAGTGAACCCACTCAACCTAATGTCATTACCTTGGGTGTACAATAGCCCATGCTCGACTGTTCCTTGTATATTCTTGAGAACATGTTTGGTTGTTGCCCAGTGCGCCCTCTTCGGTTCCACCATGAACTGACTGAGGATGTTGACAGCGTAACAAATGTCTGACCTAGTATTGACCAAATACATCAAGGACCGTATAAGTTGCCTGTACAAGGTGGGATCAATGCCTTTATCTTCTGATGCATCAATCTTCTTCCAGTTGGTGATCATTGGAGTAGCCATAGGTCTACAGTCCTGCATCCTGAATCTCTTCAAGATCTTTGTAGCATATCTCCCTTGTCCAAGGAAGATCTCACCCTTCTACTGCCAAAATTCCAACCCCAGGAAATAATGCATCTGTCCCAAGTCCTTCATGTCGACTTATGTGACTAGGTTCCTCTTGCAGTCTTTGATGAGCTTGGATGATCATGTCATGAAAAGATCATCCACGTATAACACCAAGATTAGAGGCTCATTCTCTACAAAAATATAGTAGAGATTAGGATCTGCATCACTCTTGACGAACCCCATCTTCTGCAAGTAGCCATCAAATCCACTGTATCATGCTCTATATGCCTTGGCATTCTCGCTATATCCCACAAGATATCCTTTCTCAACAGTTTGATTTTATTTCTTTCTCTTTTCTTCGAGTATACAACAAAACGCTAAACTCCCAAATATCTTGAAATGACTGACTTCAGGTGTCTTCCCGGTGAAGACCCTTTCTAGAGTGATTTTGCCCAATGCCTTGTGTGGAGTTCTATTATGAACATAAATTGTCGTGTTGCATGCTTCTACCCACAGGAATTTGGGCATATCCTAATCATACAACATTGCCCTAGCTGCTTCCACAATAGCTCTGTTTTTCCTTTCTACTACTCCATTCCGCTCCAGATTTTAGGGAGTTGTCCACTCTCTTCTGATGCCTTCCTTAGCGCAAAAAACAATGAAGTCCTTGTCAACATACTTTCCACCATTGTTTGAGCACAACACTTTTATCTTCTTTCCTATCAAATTCTCCACTAGAGCCTTGAACTCTTTGAATTGGCCAAAAATCTCATCTTTGGTTTTCAGAAAATAGATCCAAGTCTTCCTAGAATGGTCATCGATGAAGGTCGAAGAGCTTTTGTGGACATCGGTCCGCAGATGTCTAAGTGTATCAATCCTAGAACACTCTTAGCTCTATTGTTACTTCTGGAAAATGTCGCTTTAGAACACTTGCCCAGAGCACACCCTCTGCATACATCACCTTGTTCGGTACTTAGTTCTTGAACTCCTAATACTGTTTTCCTGAGAATTCTCATAGCCCCATGGTGTAAGTGTCCCATCCTTCTGTGCCATTGTTCATTCAAATCTTTATCTCCATTGCTGCCTATCAGTGCCATTGGTGATTCTAGTTGTAATCTATATAGCCTATTACTTCTGATTCCGATCTGGGCCTTCCTTTTCCAACTCGAGTGTTTGACATATACTTATACTTTCTCCTTAATGAAGAAAACGTCATAGCCCTTGTTTTGAAGTTGAGATACGAAGAGTAAGTTCATCCCCAATCCTGGCACATGTAGCACATTAGTTGCTCAAAACCGCTCTCCTTCTTTGGTTTGAAAGACTACAGTACCTCTTCCTACTGGGGTACACTTTGCCTTATTTCCCATGGTGATCTAAAAATTCATTCTTTCTTCCTGATAATCTGAAAAACATTCTCGAATTCCTATCATACGCCAGGAAGTTCCACTATCTATATACAAAACCTCAAAGGAGGCAGAGCTTGTTAGGCAAGCGACTTCTTCCAATCTGGAAGCTAACATAGAGTAATTGTGATCCATGTCCCTTGTGTCTTCTTCTGGAAATCTATGTGAGTCCCTTTGAATTGATGCCTCTGCATCATGCTCTTGACCCATAGTCGATTTTTCTCTCATATTGTCGGATCTCAACTCTGATACCATGTGAAAATTTCTAACCTAAAATTCTACTAAAGCAACTAATTTATTTCACCTACTTATTCTTCACAATAGGTTATTTACGAAATCCCTTCAACAAATATTAAAATAAATTCTACTGCAATTATCACATAATTACATAGAGAAAAATACATACACAAGAACCAATAACATCAACACAGTTGTTTTGGACAATTGTCCCCGGAAAAACCCAATGTGGGAAAACCGGTGCAACAGATGAGGGTTTTATTAATCTTCAGCAACAATCGCTTTTACAAGGAATGATTTTACATAGAACCTGAGAAAAAACAACTAAGTCTTTCCCCTGGAAACTTTTTGACACTTTGGAGACCCTTCTCCCACTTTTGCGTCACCTCTGTGTCACTCTGCGTGGGTCAGAGTGGCTCTTAGTGGCTCTGCGTCCCTCTTTGTCAGCCTGCGTGAGGACTACGTCTCCCTTGGACTGTGTCTCCCTCTATGTTATCTCTCAATGTCCTTGCATCACCTCCTCCTCAGTCACTGACTATTGCTAATGTGTTGATACCCTCCTCTTCCCCCACCCTGCAACTCTCCCTCTAAAATCGATCTCCTTCTCTTGAGAATTGATTTTCCTTGAGATATTGAGTATCTGTCAGTGTGTCTCCAAATGATCCTCAAGTCTTCTCTTATACTTTTCCTATTGATGAATCAATGGCCGAGATTAAGTCTCTAATCAACGGCTAAGATTAAAACAGACTTGATCCTCGTCTCTTAGAAGCTTCTCACCCTTATCTTTATTAATAGCTATTAATATTTTTATTTTCCTAAGTTTAGACTTAGAAACCCATTAAAAATATTAATTATTTTAATAACTCCTCATCCGAGTGGAATTTCTCCAAACGATTTCTGGGTCTTGGAGATCTCTTGTGCCTTAGCCTCTCCACCAAATTTCAAGGTTAGAGCACATCCGATGCTACCAAAAATCAACATTAATCAGTTTGACTACAAAGCAAGCTAGTCTTGAATCTTGATTGAAGGGAGAACGAGTTAATACTCCAAGTGTTGATTAAAGAGAGATCGAGTATCACTCAGTTAACTCGCTATCAGAACTCGACTTCTAAAATTGAATTAGGCCTTCCTTGCATGCTCGAATTGGGTCTATAAAGAGGAGGACGAAGGCACATAATTCACACAAAAAAGTTTGTGAGATCATCTTTGATTGCGGAAAGTCCAAAATTGAGCATCAATTGTGCACAAGGATTTAGGAGATTGTGTGCACAGATTTGAGGAGCTTGTGTCGTAAGAAATAGGAGATCACAAGTACACAAGGAAATAAGGATTTGCACTAAAGAATAGGAGCTCCCTTGTGCGCAAGGAAATAGTGGGATTTGCGCATGGAAATAGGGGCTCCAGTGCACAAGAGAATAGGAGCAAGATCAGGGGATTTGCAGGGAAGGTCAAGGCAATTCAGTAAGGTAACAGTTGCATGCTAGAAGGTTGAGATCAAGCAATGATCAAGGCAGGCCGAGATCAATTATATCAGCTCAGATTATTGATCAAGGCAGGCTGAGATCAATTGTATCAGCTCTGATTATTGAGAAGAAGTAGAACACTTTGTGAGAGACAGATTGCTTTGTAATAGATCCAATTTCTCAAGAACAATCAATAAAATACCACAACAAAGAAAGCAAGTTTTCCCATTTGGGTTTCCTGGGTAAACAAGCATGTCAATTTGTGTGAATGTGTTTTTACTGTGCCCTGTTTTTTATCTTGGAGAAAGTAAATTTGGCTTCAGTTTTAGTTGCCTTGTCTCTTTAGTGATTCACTAAGTAGTCGCAGAGTTGCGATGAAAATTAACATGCTGAGATAAGGAAGCCAACCTCCAAGGCGGGAGACTAGTAGAATCATTGCTTTTGGTGCTTCTGAAGTTTGAACTATGAGTAGGTGATACAAAGTATGCCTAGGCATATTGTATTGGATACAAAGAACAACTGGTCTAATAGCAGTGGCATTGCAAATTCAAACTGTTTTGTTGAATATACAAGCACTGTTGAGTGCACCAAAAGTAGATTATCCTTGGCAATGGAGAAGGCTCAAGGGAAACATGCAAGAATATATAATGTAAATAGGGTTTACATTGAACACTAGTACAACTATCCACGATAGAATTCAGCCCCCGTCCTTGGTTTGTGTTTGTGACGAATGATGCCTGCAATTTAATTTTAAGAAATACGCAGAAGCCCAAGCTTCTTTTGCTTGTGATGGCTTTGAAACTGTATCAGTAACTAGATATCCTCATGAGTGAGCTTATAGAACGTTCATAACTCTATATTTCATCTTCACGTTCCATCGAAAGGCTCTCCGCAAGGCATTTGTGGTGAAACTATCAGCTTGATAACAAATATCAAACTTTATCAATTGGCTTGTACATTGGGTTTTATTACCACCTCTGCTTTGTGAAGTTTCAACCTCTAGTGCGCTCTTTTGGCATTCGTTTTAGGGTTTTACTGTGCCCTGTTTTTTTCCAAGATAAGCACCTGACTGTATCAAGCATTTGACATCATTACTTGTAAAAGAGACATCATTTCTCACAAGTAATTTCATCCAACAATCTTTAATATCCACTAAGTTGGTGTTGTTATTCTCCATGCCATACACATTGGACAACAGCGTTCGAAGGTGATCCATTCCCCACATAAAAGTGGGAAAGTAGTTTATGTACAAAAGCAAACAATCATTGAAACTAATTGTAGTCTCATTATATCCTTCCAACATTTGAGAGTGGCTTTCTTGATAGGCTCCTGGATTCCATAATCACTAGTTCACATGTCGGTGGCATTTCCTTTGCCCGATTATATCCTTCAATGCCCATAGCATATAAAAACATATATGGTCTGTGTACCTGGTCTATGGTGAAAGGACTGATTCAAAAGAGAGGAATGAGAAACATTTTGCTCTACAAAATGTGTATGATCATCTCGAGCAATAATTTTTCGACTAACTATATACCAATTGTATTTGATATCTTCAATGAAAATGTTGTGGTGGATGGTAACACATTGAACCTTGGCCATATGAGATATAGCAGGGGGAAGAGTTGAAGAAGCAAATTGGAGATTTCACATACATAGAATGCAATTCAAATACACAACAAAATATCAATGTTGTCTTTGGTTCAGCCATCAGGGTGGTTGCTTCAACCTCCAAAGCAAAACTTTACCAAATCATTAGTCATGAAGTATGTGTGTGGCCCTTCTATGGGCCCAGATGCATGCTAAGCAAAGTTGGGCTAGACCATGGAATTACAAATAATATCTTCAGATAAGTGACTTTTAGTTCCCCTGGTCATGTTGTATGTGCTAGAAAATATTTCAAAACCCAATTGGCGATGTAGGAAGGCAGCTCGGGTCTATTAATGAAGGGCCATCCTTAGAAGAGTCATCACCACTTTCTCATTTTATTTCTCTGAGCATTGCCAGTCCGTAGTGCAACAATTGATGCTTAAAAACTATTTCACAATTTGTTGATTGGCATACTATTCGGGTACATATCTTCAGCAACACTATGCATTTTGTTTCTGGTTGGTTGATTAAAGAAGTTGAAGTTGACACCCTCCATTTGATGAGACTGAGTTGTTTAAAAAATGGTCAAATTTGATGGATTATTAGAGTTACCAAACACTCTGATCTTGTCTATTGTTGACAATACGATCACAATTGATGAAAGCACTCTCACCAATGTCCCAACCTGTTTACAAGATGCATAGGACAATATTGAATTTTTTGAGCTTGAATCTCAGCTCCAGCAAAATGAACTACAACAAAGGAATCAGCATTTTGAACTGGTCCTTATTTAGAACAACTCTCTATATGAGACTGATTCCAACCAGTAGCAAGCACTTGATCAAATCAGTGAGGCCATTTCAAGACAAGATTTACATGAAGATGCAAAAGTTCATCTTGCACTTCCCAAGCCCATCATCAGACCTGGGGAAGAAGTTATTAACAATGGCCACAAAACCAGTCTCAAATATGAAAAGGATGTGACCTTTCACATCCAAACTACTCTAAACCCATCCAGTTTCAGAGTGTTGGGTTTCTTCAAGACAACTCATCCTCTCTTGCTCCTCTTCCACATCCACAGATTGTCAGATGCCAATATTGTGATCAGGTTTACCTTCACCCTTATGAGCATTATGGCAAACATACTCATCATTCAGATAGATGTTCTAGACACAAGATTAATGCAAGAGAAATGATTCACCTTGGACGGATCACTTCTTGGCAATGGTCTTCAACAGCCAAGAAGATATATCGGTCACACCTCAGAGTTCATCCTTAAGTATTGCCACATCTTGCAATGGAGATATCTTCATCTTCTCACCTTGTAACCAAGAAGATAGATGTTCCATATAGAGTGTTCATTGTGGTGCCTGTGATCAATCTATACACAGCAACAATCAATGCCCAATTGACAAGTGACCTATTTCTTTAATTATCAATTAAGTGACATATCATATCCAGTTCAATTTTCCATTTTACATGCAGTTTCCATTTGAATGGAATAGGTGTCTACCATATTGTATGAGTCAATGTGGTAACCAGTTTACTTATCTACTGCTCACACAAATAACACTATAATTCAGGGATGGGCATGCATTCCGTTTTTTCAAAACAAAGCATACATTATTAAATAGGTCCACAGGAAATTAATTATCTATAATCCCAAAAACTGTTAACCACATCACAGCCCAGGAAAAATGCTGTAGCATGACTCGATGCAAATGAAAAATTTAATATTGCTAAACTTGACTAAGGAAACATTCTTGAATCAACCATATATATATATATATATTCCTAAGCATGTAAAACATTCATAGCATTACAAACTCTCTAATGCCATAGACTTATTCATAGTACATCATCCAAATATAGCACCAAAATTTGAAGCTAAAAGAGACAATAACAAATTTGCATTACAAGATGTCTCACCTCTTACGGACTAAAGAAATGGTTTTTCGTCAAAAGTTTGCATCAACAACATATGCCACCCATATTTGTGTTTCATACATATTGAATCTGCTGCCAATGCAAGCAGCTCCAACATCTAAGTAAAACATATATAGAATTTCACCTTAATGTAGATTGGTGATTACAATTGAACACCAAAACCTTGTGCTTAGAGTTGAACTCAACAAGTATATTTCTGCGCTGCATTAAATATTAAATATGCATCTTACATAGGAGAAAACTTGAAACGCACAACCCTGAATTTCAGGAGCTGGCCTGAAGTGACAAGGATAGTCCACATCACCAATATCGTATATGCAAGGATACACAAACTGTCTTTATCGTCCAGACAACACATTTTATCACCTTTGAATTTAGTCTGTGACTCACTACTTGAGAAATGGGCTATAAAGGAAGTTAATGAAACACCTAAATAATTTGGCAGCCTTTACCAATCACAGATACAATTGTGCAGTGTACAAATTTTGCCATACAGAGGTTCAAATAATAAGGGAGAGGCATATAAATCAATTTCTAACAAAATAAAGTTTATAAAAAGCCTGCAAAACATTTTAGACAGCAGCACAAAGTAGAGAATACTAAATGCTGACCTCATGGGATCTTAATATAATACATATTGATGCAGAAACCAGTAGCCAAATTGACTTCCCATGTTCTGTCTACCAGCAGCAATGGAGAGGCAAGCAGACAACTTAATTGAAGATCATCCCCTGCCAGCCATCCAACTCCCAAAGAATCACAGACACCTTGTCTGCATACCAAATTATATGGTCATTGTTTGGGGAACAAAAGGGAAAATCTCACCTCCTAAGCACTCTTAAAAGAGCTCTCCTTTCTGACCCATTCCAATGCTGGCAAGACTAGCAGCAAAAGAAGATTTTGTGTCCAGTCGCCATTTAAACTCCTTAAGAACAGTAAACAAGAAAGCTAGTGAAGAAGTGATCTCAGTATCTTTAATATTATTGCAGGAGACAACTCATAGCCTCTGAAGATTCTTTAAACCAAGAATCTCACCTCCTAAGCCCTCTTAAAATATCTCCGTCCTTTCTGACCAATTTCAATGCTTGCAAGACTAGTAGCAAGAAGAGATTTGGTGTCCGGTCGCCATTTGAACTCCTTAAGAACAGTAAACAAGGAAGCTAATGAAGGAGTAATCTCAGTTTCTTTAATGTTATTGCAGGAGACAACTCGTAACCTCTGAAGATCCTTCAAACCAAGAAGAACAGTCTCTAAACCCACAGTAGACAGCAGGGAGCAACCCTCCAAAGACAGACGCCTAACCCTCCTTCAATTTTAAAGAAAAGAAATATTGTTAGAGGAATTCAAGGCAGGCATTGGCATCAAAAAGCATCTCAGCATGTGTATTTTAGCAGATTGACATAATTAGAACATATATTTTAACTTGTGGATGAACTGTGTATCATGTTTTTGTTCTCAACATTTCAGATGAACAGTTACACCCATCATTAGCAGAGAACAAGTATGAATAAAGTAGAGAACGGTGCTGCATAAAATGAGGGTACAGAAGATTCAGAGTCCATACATACACACACCTGCAGTTTATGGTAAGCTTAAAGACTTCATCATCCAAGCCCCAACAATCTTGAAATTCAAGCTCTTTAATAGCTGCACAGACCAGAACTAAGGCAGCAAACCCAACCTTGTCTCGTAAGTTGCAACGAACAAGCTGAAGCCGTTCAAGTGCAGGACAAAAACCCAAATGCTCGACTGGACCAGGGTTCGAGTCTATTTTCTTGCAATTTTCCAGCCTAAGGGTCTTCAAATTGCTGCAATATGACAGAGCTGCAATCCACCCCTCATCAAAATCCTGATTCACTAATGTCAATTCTTCAAGCATAAAACAGCACTGCCCAATTGCAGCAATTCCATCATAGCTACCATCACAGCCACTTAGCTCGAGCTTCAGTAAACGTTTACAGTTAAGAGCCAATTTGGTAAGGCCAATATCACTGAAACTAAAATGGTAAAAATCTTCAATGGACCCAACTAAACGAAGGATCTGCAAATTCTGACAGGCAGAAATGACACTAAGGGACTCATCAGTACAGTGATGCAGCTCCAGCTCTTGTAGCATTTGGCAGTTCTTAGCAATACATGCCAAACCAATCTCTGTATTAGGGCAGCCTACCTTTTTCTCTTCTGTAGATTGTTTCAATCCTATTTTGGAAGCTTCTTTTCCAGTTTCTCCATGAACCCCATTCATATCAGGCTTGCGAAAAATCCTAAAGTGATCAAAAGCAGGTCTCCTCACATCTACAACACACAGCCTCTGTAGACCTTGGCAACCTTCCGCTAAAATTTTGAGTCCCATATCCAAAGAAGACGGCAATAACTGCTGCTCCAAAATGAATTTCTCAATCAAAAAGGGATCATATACTTCAGGACTGAGCTGAATTCTCAAAAACTGATTTGTTAGAAAAATAGCTGAGTTCTTTGGTGGGGGAACACAAGCTATCGTCAAGTCTACATCAGTTAAGTTCGGGAATCTGGATGTCATCTGACCACTCTCTAAGAAGCTCCATTCCTTAAGTATAATGGAATGCCTGAGGAGTCCGTGTAAGCGAAACCACCGCTTGCATA
The DNA here is from genome assembly GCA_000404065.3 of Pinus taeda. Lineage (NCBI taxonomy): Eukaryota > Viridiplantae > Streptophyta > Pinopsida > Pinales > Pinaceae > Pinus > Pinus taeda. The sequence continues at coordinate 5,889 of APFE031127693.1, read as the reverse complement.
CTAAAGAGCACGGATATGGGGCTTGAGGCAAGTTTTCAAGAATCTTTAGAAATAAAGTATCACTAAGCCCAAGGGTGAGGTCTGAAGTTGACTTGTCCTGATCAATCTTGCTCCCTGGGTTCTTTTCCTGTGATTCTTGTAGCTGCATTCTTCCCACATCCTTGTTCTAAAATCCCTTGCTTAAGGTATTGGTATCGTATAGATTTTTCCCTATCTTAATTGGCATCAAAGAAATCGGGCACAAAAGGGGGAAAATAAGATTATCAGAAAACAAAATCTTTGATGAGAAAAACTTTGGTTGACCTTAAAAACTGTCTTCAAAATACAAAAGTTACAAGACAAAACCCTTCTCAATCGACACCGATATTGGTTTTCAGGAAAAGAAAGAATCCTCAATGGCGAAGCAGAATCCCTAGACCAAACCCACTTCAGTTTTTCACTACAAGCTTTCAAAAAGCATATCAATTGCGATGTAAAACCATTACCAGCGACTAATAAGCGTCGGTTTCAGGGAAATCAAAGAATACCCAATTAGAACAGTAGAATTTACTGACTCAACAAAAGCACACAGGTTTCAAGGAAATCAAAGAATCTGCACACAACGGTTTTAACTGCAAAAAGGCCCAAAAAAATCTGGATGAATCATCTTCATTTCTGATAAAAACTGCCCCACCCAAACACACAGCAGAGGGAACCCAAAAAGCCCTTATAAACGGCCCAATTCAACTCAAAATTATCATTTCAACATTTCAATTTCAAATATCTAGCCCAATTGGAAACACTGGAGTTTAGGGGGAAATACCATAACCCCCAATAGAAAACCGAATATTTGATTGAAATGGCCGACGATAAGAACAATTACCTGCTATTGAATTCCAAATGAAGGTTCGTAATTCAATATACATCATAAAACCCATTTCTCGAGAAGCTTGCCATGTGACCGGACTGAGATGTGCAAGGGGTCTCCAATAATTAGCTCTGGCATTTCTTTTTATGTGATTTGATCTAACAAACAGTCACGGGCAAGCAGGACTGATAAATCTTGCCCTTCTCCGCTTCCGTTTGAAAGTCGCTTCCGCCGGCTTGCTTCTCAATCCTCCGATCTCTGACTCCGCTCCTCTAATTTGTCCCTCTTTCACTACTCCACATCATCGCTTCGTTACAAATTTCTTAATTAAATGGGAATGACAGTATTTTACGTTTTATTATAACGATAACGAGGACGAGTTTGAGTTAAAGGTTCACATTTTGATTTTGAGCCGTTGGCAACACGGTCGGCTCAAATTTTATATTGCAATTTTCTAGTTAAAAAAATATATTATCTTCACAAAATTTACAATATTTTTCATTACGACCCTCAATTTTAAAATCTAAACTAAACTGCCATCATCATGAAATTTACAATATTTTTCGTTGCAAGTAAATTTATATGGTATTATATTGTATTGTAATATTTTATGTCAAACTCTTTCTGACCCAAATACACTTGATTGTAATAGATAAGTTAGAAAGTATATTTTGGTTGTGGAGTTATGTTTTAAAATTACTTATAATTAGTTTGGAAGATATTTTATTCAAATATAAGGAAACAAGTTAATGGCTCAAGATTTGGAGATCTATGTCATTACAAATCACTAAGAAGTTATTTCAAATGATTAGTTTTTATTTGCACACACTAATGTAGTTGCACATCGAAGCCTTGAGATTGTACCAATAAAGACTAGGTTGGTGACCCTAAGTATCGTAGACTTTTTCCTACTTCGAGAAACAAAAAAAAAGGTAACATTATCTAACTTCCTTAGCATTAAGTTTCACTGCAATAATGTGTTCTCTCAAACATGATAGATTGACTAAGTTTGTGTAGGGATTGTTGCCAAGGTTCAACCAGATGAACAAATTTCTTGTAAATTCTATCAAATTAAATGCAATTGCACACATGATTCTCCCGTCCGGTGTCGATCCACATTGCTCCAAGTCTTCTGCTTACATTACCAAACCAACTGATTCCTTCGTGCCTATCTGGGATCAACCTCTGCAGTTCCCAGATTCAGAGGACTTCGAGATGGAAGTCCACTAGCCCCTATGCCCAGAACTCCAAGAACAACTCAAATTTCCCAATTTTCAGTTCAAAATCGAGCCCCAGGCTCATCCCTAAAACTAGATTCCTTTTCCATCTTGATTCTATGTATTTCCTCCTCCTTGCACTATATTCCCAAGGTCAAGGCAATCCTATGTTTCCCAAAACTAACTCCCTCCTTTCTTTTGTGCTCCCCTTCTATCTCTATATATCATTCCTTGGCAGTCACCGCTCTCTCTACCAGCCAACCCACCACTCCCTTACATGGTGACACCTTCCCTCCTTTGTTACGTGTAACTATATTCATTTAAAGGTTCTAGTATATTGACATGTGTATTAGGTTTACATTTAGGATTTTTATTTGTTTTATATAAATGCCCTTGGTTCATAATATGTACTTTATTTTAATTTAATTTGTGATTTTGATAATTTATTAGTATAGCTTATTAATATTCTAGGATATATAAATATATAATCATATTTTATAATTAACTTAGATTTTACATTTATTTCTTTGTAACCATATTTACTCTATACTTTTAAAGTTATATCATTGAAACTATTTAGGTATTTGCTCATTAATTATGACGCATTAAGCAATATGTGTGGTGATGGGTGAGGGTGCAACTTCTATTTGAAGGAGTGTCGTGATATTCAACATTTATAGTTAATTTAGAATATATATACTAGTGCAGTGCATGTGATACGTGCATATGTAACTATCATATGCATGCTAATATTCTTGCACTCTCTATATTATAGATGGGTCATTACAGTTTTAGCCTAACGGAAGGAGTTGTTCATCAAGACTTCAAGGTATTGAGAAGGATTATAAGTGGAATTAAAGTTGGGGATTAAAACCACCATTTTCTTCTTAGAGCATGAGGTAATACTACTTTTGGTTAGTTGACTATAACTTGATTTTGCTTAGATCATAAGTCATATTCTTGCAATGGTTGGCTAAGTCATCTAGTAGGAGTGGAAGCGTATCAAATGGGCCCCTATGACATACCTTGTGGGGCATTTTAGCTCATAGTCATTGATGCTAGGTTAATATCAAAGCTATAAATGCTTTATGAAACTACCAAAACTTCAACATTTTTCCTACACAAAAAAACATTATTTACTTTGTCAAGCTATAGTTTAGTGGTAAGATGGAGTAGTTGTTGTGAAGTTGAACCATGTTTGAATTTTGGTGGGCTAGCTCCTCCCTTATGTAGGTTATGTTAGTTGTGGTTTGTGGCTAGACCTCATTTGTCGGGCATGTGCTTTAACAAAGATAGTCAAAATTTATGTAGTCTTGGGATTTTGTGTCAATCATTGTTGTTTCTTTGTTGTGCAGGATGGTCATGTCATATATAACTACATTAGCTTGATACTAGCAACCTCATCCTCAAAATTAAAAATGTTAAGTACAATGGGGCCAACAATTTCTAGATTTTCAATGCATTTTGGGTTGTATCCTTTTAATAAAAATACGCAACATTATCTAAAGGTTAATAAAATGGCCTTCACATTAGAATGTACATTAATAGAACACCTACAATGATATTATAAGAGAAATATGCTAATTATTTTTATTTGTAGCATTAGTTAGCCACCTCTTTTTGAAAGCAACAAAAAATAATAAAGACAATGAAGATAGCCTCACGGCAATACTCCGATAAAATTTGCACATCCTCGACCCCCAAGAGGATGGGTGGTGGAAGTACACATGTGTTTGCACTTGTGTGCACACTCATATCCCCACCACCCACACCTTTATGGAGAGTGAATATTAAGAGTATGGGTGGTGGGGTGTAGGCATACATTTGTGTGCAAGGACAAGGATGTGTTGATTAGTATTACTAAGGAAGATACACCACCAAGTAGTCCAAACAAGCAGCCAACGGTCATGGGCAACTCTATAGTTCCAAAAGAACGGAAATTTGTCATAATATGCACATGATGAATATGTTCATCCCAACTAAAATAGTCTCCCCTTAGTGGGAAATGCTTAGAAAATCATAAGCTAGACAAAACTCTCACCTTGAATGATAATCTAAATGACCAAACTATGTGAATTGAGTTAACCCATTTATACTCTACATCTTATAGGTCCCATAAAAAATGTTCTAATATAGTATAGATGATAAGGCTTGTATACCCAAATAGGTTTACTACATCTCCACATTCAATCTCTCGAAATGGGACCTATAGTATGTAAATTAAGTTTTTAAAAATCATATTGTGAAATTTACTCATAAAGCTCCTAAATTGTGAATCATTTAAAAAGTAACAATCCAAACTCTTTGGATAGATCCCATTGACTTTTCCAAGCTTTAAAATATCTACGCACAAAGTTTCCATTGAATAATCATTTTCTTTGCACACTAGCTCTTAGGAAGCAAATTCAAGGAATGCATCAAAGTAGACATTTTCTCCTTCATCAACCAAATAGTGACAAGTTGATCCCCTTCACTGTCCTCTTACTAGCTTTTCCCTTAACTGTGGATCGATGCTCTTCAAATCCTATAGAGAGATCTAAGTCTCTCACACTGGAGTCAAAACTTTGTGTGGAAGTAGTGGTGATCAGCTTATATCTCATAGTTGTTGGGTGTGTGTCATATTCTTTCCACAACTAGCACCATGCACGAAGCGGGGGGTTAGAGGGGGGGGCAGTAGCTTCCTCTTCATTGCGTTGAGCGCAATGGAGCCCCCCTTCATTGCGTTGGGCACAAGGGGCCGTCACAAGGGGGAGAGGTAACCCCCCCTGCCAAGGGGTTTGAGGGGGGGTGATAGCCCCCCTCTATAAGGTCAGGGGAAACACCCTAGAAAGGCAAAAAAAAAAAAATGAACCCCATATTAGGTTGGTGGACCTACCTATGGTTTTGTGCATGGGTTTTGCACATGGTTTTGGGCATGATGGTTTTCTGTCCATGGTATTTTGTAGATCTGGTCAAGGGAACTATGGTTATGTTCTAATCTAGGGTTAATGGATTGGGGTTTATAGATGCTTCAACATGTATATATATATGTTGTCACATTGAAAGGAATATAATGAAAAATCAATCTTGTAGTCTCGGATTTGGGATCCAAGGGAAAATCTATGTGTATATCTTTTTTATGTTTATGTTCTCGCCATTGAATATTTTCAGTTTTTAAGAATTCGTTTGCAGGTAATTTCTGTAGAGGGTTAAAACCTACATGATTTTAGTGCTGATTTCACTTTGTTCAATCTCAACCTTCAAATTTACTTGAAGGTGGAAACTCCAACTCCATGTGCAATCCAAAATTCAAAGATTTATTTAATCCAAATTTTGTATATGGATCTGGAGATCTGGTGATCGAGATGATTGTTAAGCCTTGCACTTGCTATGACCAAGATTTCCTTTAGTCTGGATTAATGTGCAAATCCATAATCTAGTTGATGACTCATCATTCCAACTTTTGTTACGACCGGATATCTTTACCAGTCTGGAAATTTGTTTTCGATTTAGATACTTTTTTCTTCATGACTATCGTTTTGATTTGAATATTCGCTCCACAAAGTGCTTGGATTGATGGCAATCTGTGACAACCTTTTTGTCATTTATGTTAATTAACGAATCTTAGGAAACAATTCAAATTTGGCAAAGTTCGACGTTATATACTTTAGATCCAATCCAATCTAGAAACATCAAATTGCATTATGACCTGGATTTGAATCTGTGAAATCCGAAATTGAACCTTTAATCTAGTCACCTGCAACCATCGACTCTTCTTGCAAAAGAGTAAAGAAATCCAATATGGTCTACGCTCAATACAATACAAATTCAACCACGCAAAACACA
>APFE031127692.1:102813-144498 GCA_000404065.3 Pinus taeda | reverse complement strand
AGCACTGGTCCTGGACGTTCCACCTATCAACCATCCACTGCAAGAAATCCACCTGAGCCCTCATGCCAGGAATGGTCCAGTATTTGTACAGTCCGCACGCCCTCAAAGCATCAAGCGAAGGTTGATGATTCCATGCGGCTGCATCCACATCCTCGTGCTCTCGTTCTCTCCAATCTAGCATGATGTACTCCCTACATCAAACCACAAGATCAATTAAGATGCTAGAAATGTTTTTCTTTGGTCAAATTTTGAGAAATTTGGGTTAAAAACCCTCGCGCCGGGGTACGCACCCTTCCTGTTGGACACAGTGCGTGGGACCGCACTTTGTCCACAGGGAAGGTGCGGACCCCAACATTTTTCCCAATGGAGAAAAAGTCGGGGTCCGCAGGTTCGCAGTGGTGAGGCTGCGTACCCCGAGCGCGGGTTTTTCGCCCAAAAACCCTCCTAAAAAACAAAATAAATGACTAAACTGAAAAAATAAACGGATGAAAAACAAGAGTAGGATGATGTGGATTACCTGGTGAAGACGGTGTCCGATTCCGACGGTTGGATTTTCCGCAATCCTCTCGGGAAGTTTTCAAGGCAAAAACACTATTTCCTCACCCAAATCGCAAATGGTAAAAATGAATGGTAAAAACCCCTTTTTATAAGTTTTTTGAGTAAATAAATGCAAATTTGTTTATGTTTCACTTTAAAAAGGTATTATTACGACATTTTTATCTCTTTCAAGCAGGTAAGAGTAATGTTCATGTTTTTGTGCAAGATAACAGGATTATTCAGGCGAAATCGATCATTTTCAACCAGAGTCACCTTTTAAGCCTTTTTCTGACTCCTAAAACATGAAAAGATTGCCGAGTTTTTCTTTTAAGCTCGTTAAAACGGAATTAAAGACGGTTCGATTTACAGCTCTTTTTCAACCGTAAAAACATAAAAAGATCGCTGGATTTTTGTCGTTTCAAATTTTTTATTGTTATTAAACGACGTGTCCTTGGTCGCTTTTTTACTTTTTCGGATCAAAGACACTAATAACGAAAAGTACTCCTTGGTCGTAAAAGACCAAGCGGTTCTCTCAAGTATTATTTTATACTTTTTCGGGCTTGGGAGACACAAATTTACGAAAAAGTCAAACCCTGGAGTCTTCTTAAGTTTTTTCATACTCTCTAAAAATGAAAAACGCCGAGTTTATCCTATACTAGACTCGTTAAAATTCGACAGTAAAGGACTTGTTCTATTACAAACAGGAATGGACCACTCCTTCTTAGGGTTCGAATTTAAACTAAGTTGAACTCACCTGAAGGGTGAGTTTATAATCAAGCATATGTTATCCTCCTCAAGCTTGTAAAAATTAAAGAGGTACTTGCCAGAAATGGTGGGGGAAAAATGAGAAGAATGAGCCTATTTGATATCCTTTTGTCTCAAGAAAAACCTTACTACCACTCTTGAACACGACACTTTCATTCACCTGGGTTGGGAAATCCTTTACCTAACAGTTGATCGAACCATATTGAAAGTCTTCAGCCGGTTTCTGGGTATTAACTTTGGGTCAATCATAACCAAACCATCTGTCGTGTCATTATGTGTTCAAAAGCTCAGTGCAAATAAGCCATTCATCTGCAAAATGTTTGTCATCCATCTTGACCATCCCTCAGTCAGTTCTTGCAACTAAATTTCTTCAACTTGATCTATGATTCCGTGTCGTGAGCTTGCTTATGATGGATCGCTTTCTATCGACTTCGACTCATTATCTAGAAAGATGATCTAGGAATCGTCAATACCTTGAAATCTACATGCCTTAATGGCAGGTTTCTCGCCTTTGACGACAGTTTACATCATCGACTTTCGATCTAAGGATTCCATGGCATGTTCGACATCAACACATCTTATCACATTTCATGGATTGTGCTGAGTACTTTGAGAGCCATTGTCATTATTGGTGGTTTCTCTCACGCTTGTTAACAGTTTACATCATTGACTGGTAATCAAGCGTTTTCTACCATGTTCGACTTCGACACATTCAATCGCATGGATAGAATCGTATTGTTTCGGGACGTAGAAATGAGACCTTGGATCTAGTTTCCACCATCCAGGCTGCGAGGAATTTTGTATTCATTATACTATGTACTATTCATAAATAGATGGCTGCGTCCATACTATGTCCACATGTGTCTGTACTTATGATGTGTTACGATATCATTCCTATATCAGAGCAGTAGTTAGTCTTCTAGTCAGTTTTCAGTCTCTTAGTCAGTTTTTATCTGAGTATGGGAATGCCTACCTCAGCGATGATTTGGTCTCATATATATATTTTGCATTGAATGTTTTTACAGGTTCCAACCGGGCTCTCCGCAAGATGATCCTCAAAATGATAAAGAACTTCAATCTTCCTATATGATAAATGAAAAATCATCATATACTACAGACTTCGCACTTTAGGGGGCAATCTGTTACACAAAAATATCATCACCTTGATTATTTGCAGTCGGTGTAGGCCTATCATTACCTATACCGGCTTCCTAAGCAAGTCTTAAACCTCAGCTCTTCAAAACAAGCTTGAAAAATGAGAGAAAGACATCAAAAAAGTAATGTAACTCTGGTTCTGCACTTTCTCTTACTTTTGCCTGCGGGCCCGCACCTTTTTTTCAAGTTATCTGCGTACTTATACGCTCTGTATGTAAAGGGGAGGGTGCGTACCCTTGTAAAAGTCAAAAGGTGCAATCTTTATCTTAAAAAACTCATCTTGGGTTAATTCTAGAGTTTTCTAGAAGCATTTGTTACGTGGATTGTTCGCTCCAAGTGGTTCATGCATCCCATAATAGGAGGAACTAATCCCTTGTTGAGAGGAGCTATCCCTTTGAAGGAGGACTCTATCCCTTTGAAGGAGGAACTGGTAACTGATCTCCATTGCACTATAAATTGAGGCATTGGGTCAGTGGCTAGGGAGGTTAGAAGCTGAACTTTTGAGGGTAAATGCTAGTGAAATCAAGACTTCCTATTTGAGCTTAAGAGGAGAGATCACATACCTTTTTGGCTTCATTGGGGAGTGAGTGAAGCTTGTCAAAGTAGAGGAGACTTCTTGTGGACCCTGGGAGGAGCTTGTACAGCGTCAAGGCAAAGGTTGTAAAGTTCTTCTCCTTTTGAATTAATACAATCAAGCTCATTTTTCTCAACAAGTATCTCATGTTATTTGTTTCATGGACTCCTTGACTTCCATGTTAAATATGTTTTATAATATTGGATATTCAGGTGCTATTTAATCGTTTGCCTTGTTTGTGCTTGCAGGTTTGCGACAAAGGAACTTACTTGGATCAAAGGAGCGAGGCATCTCCAAACTTGTGTTGGACATGAGGTAGGCCTTAAACACATTTGTTTGCCATTATTTATAAAGCACATTTAGAGAAAGATAGTGTCTGGTTGGTTTGTTTGTCATTAGGTCTTCATTAGATTCTAGGAAGGTCTATCTTGTCCGCAAGATCGACTCATTCCACATGATAGGAACCTGAAGGGTTTCCTCCTAAAAGAGAAATCCAACATGAGATTCATTTGCAGTAGGATGTAACACTTCCAAACATTGGCATGTATAGAATGTTAGTTTTGTAGAATGCAAAAATCAAGAAGCAAATTCAAGAGTTTCTTGACAAAGGGGTTGTCAAGCCTAATACATCTCCTTATGCGTCTCCTCTTGTCTTGGTTCCAAAGAAAGATGGTACATGGCACGTGTGTGGATTTTAAAGCTTTGAACAAGGTCACCATAAAGAATCACTATCCTCTTCCTCACATTGATGATTTTATAGATCAGTTAAAGGATGTTTATTTCACTAAGTTATATTTTAGAAGTAGCTACCATCAGATAAGGATTGTTGAAGATGATATTTGGAAAAATACTTTCAAGGCAAAACAAGGTTTGTTTGAAGGGTTAGTTATGTCATTTGGGCTTTGCAATGCACCTGCAACATTCATGAGAGTTATGAATGATTTGTTGAGACCATTCCTTAATGATTTTTTATTAGTCTACTTAGATGATATTTTGATTTTCAATAAGACTCGAGAGGAGCATGTCAAGCATGTGAACCAAGTTTTAGATGTCTTGAATAAAGAGGAATTGTATTTGAAGATGCCTAAGTGTGAATTTGGGAAAACCTCTTTGGTTTATTTGGGTCATATTGTAGTAGGGGGTGAATTGAAGATTGATCCCTCAAAAGTTGAAGTCATTGTGAATTGGCATAAACCCAACAATGTAACAGAAGTTAGGAGATTTTTTGGAGCAACCAATATTGGAGAAAATTTATAGCTAACTTCTCACTCATTGTAGCGCCATTATATGCTTTGAAAAGTGTGAAACACATATTTTAGTGGGGAGGCAAGAAACATAAAGCCTTCAACACTTTGAAAGAGAAAATCAATAAAACACCCATTCTAGCACTTCCATATCTTAAGCAACCATTTGAGATTCAAATGAATGCAAGTGATTATGCCATGGGAGTAGTTTTGATGTAGCATGGTAAGCCTATTTGTTATAATTCTGAAACCTTTACGAATGCAACAATTAACTATTCAACTTATGATAAATATTTGTATGATTTGGTACAAAGAGTGAAGAAATGGAAGCAATATTTGATGGGTAAAGAAATGATTATTCATACTAACCATCAACCTTTGCAATATTTACAATCACAAACCAAGCTACAACAAGCTAAACATTTCAGGTGGATGGGATTCCTACAAAAAATTCATTTGGTAATTAGGTACAAAAAAATGTATATACAACAAAGTTGTTGATATTTTATCAAGGGCTATTGTTACTGCATCTGTCATTCTTAAGCATAACTCAATCATGCATGAAATTTATATTGAATAGTATGCTCAAGATGGCAGTTTTAAAGATGTTTATGCAGCTTTGATTCAAGGAAATCACATTGAAGAGTTGGAATATCATGTTCATAACGAGTTATTGTATCATATTGGCAAATTAGGTGTTCCATTGGGTGAAAGAGTCAATGTCATAAGGGAAGCCCACACTTCTCTTATTGCTGGTCATTTTGGTGTAGGCAAAATAGTTGCACAAATTCATAGGTATTTTTATTGGCCTCACATGAATGAAAGTGTTTCAAGATATGTAAAGGGATATTCCATTTGTTCTACTAGCAAACCTTGGGAAAATATTTCTATGGATTTTGTAGGGAGGTACCAATGTATAAGAAAGGTCATGATTATTTATATGTTGTTGTGGACCATTTCAACAAAATGTGTGTGTTGATGCCATGTAAGAAATAAGTTACAACTGAACAAACCACAAATATGTTCTACCAAAATGTATCGGTTCACTTTGGGTTACCAACTTATATTATTTATGATCAATATTCTATATTTCTCAGGAAGTTTTGGTCAAGTTTATGGGAACTCATGGACACAAAGTTGAAGAAGAGCACATCATTTCATCCAAAAACCGACAACCAGACAGAAGTGGTAAACAAAACAATATTGCATCTTCTTTGTGGATATTATGGTAAGCATTCTAAACTTTTGGATGAGCATTTTCATTACATCTAGTATTCCTACAATCGTGTCAAGCATTCTTCTACGCAAGTATCACCATTTGAAGCTTGTTTGGGTTATTTTGCAAAGTCTCATTTGGATTTCATCTTTGGTAAAGACATTGCAATAGATGGACATAGTGATGTGGAAAAATCCAAGCATTTCATTAAAAATTTAGCTATTGCATCAAAGAGTACAAGAGTATCTTGAGAAAAGTAAATCCAAGTACAAAACAAGGCATGAAAATCATCAAGTTCATCATCATTTCCAAGTGGGAGATCAAGTTTGGTGGTATATTAGTAAGGAAAGACTTCAAGGTGAAAGTAAAAATCTCAAGCCAATCAAATATGGTCCTTTCAAAACCTTGGAGGTGATTGGTAACACTGTTTTCTGAATAGATTTTCCACCTTATATGCAAATTTGTTCTGCTATGAATGTGGAAAAATTGAGATTGTATGAGCCTCCAATAATTGATGACCATGAAGAGAATATTCACATTCCATATATTGAATATTTAGATGAGATGCAGGAAGACTCAATTCTTGACAGGAGGATAAGGACTTCATGTAGAGGCAATGTGGAGTATCTTCGAGTGGGTCTCAAAGGTACCAATCCAAGTAAAGGAAGGTGGATTGAGACTAGGAAAGGGAGGGAGTTGTACCCTCACTTACTAAGTAAAAAACAAACTTTTGGTCATACAAAAGCTTCTAGTGGGGAGGAATGATCTAGGGGATAAAACATATGCTCAAATTCTTCTGAAACTAATTCCAAATTGTAGACCTCATCATTCCAATTCCAAAGACACTTGCATCGTCTCACTATGACACTGTATGTGAAAATTATCACGTTATAAGTTTTTGGCAAACAATTAAAAAGTTAACTTGCAAGGTTGACTTGGTCGTTGACTGGACATGTCATACAGTTACATGGCATTGATGTCAGTAGGTTGTTTGAGTAGGTAAGGTGGTTGGAGAGTTCAATTTCATGTTGACACATGGCAGGTCGTATAGTTTGAATCGACATATTGTGTTTGGTTGGTGAATTTTGGTTCGTACAATCAGGAGGTGCCATGTGGCCCAATGGGAGGGTGCCATATGGCCCTCGGGTTTCATGCAAAATTTTGTTTGGGGACTGGCCGACCCGGATGGGGTTCAGCCCCATGACCTTCGACACAACAACCAACCCTCTTACCAATAGACTGTGCACATGTTTCTTATTATATATGGTATAACGATTATATATATTTTAATGTAGTTTCGACATTTGCAAATGAGGTAGGGCACGTGGTGCTAACCCCAAGTCATATTACATTCGACGTGCCTATGTTAGAAGTGGAGGGGAAGGGAAGTTAGCCCTGACCTTAGGTATTATTCAATGCAATGAGACCATAGGCGAGGGTTGCAGAGGAGGGATGATGTATGGCCCCAACCCACAACCATATGACCCTCCACATGACTAGGGACAGAAAGCCAGCATGAGCATGGCCTTAGGCCACACCCCTAGCCACATTATACCATATGGTTGTCAAAAGGGGCTAAGGAATTGGTGCACATGACTTATTGGTGCTGTCCTTTGAGATAACCTAAGGTCAATTACTTATGCCAAAGCATCTATAATGTTTTGTTGTTTTAAATGATTGGATGACCAGTGAACTGTTTATAAACAGGTGCTTTAAATTTAGATAGATTCTTAATAAAATAAAATGTTGTTCTTTAAATGCATATGGTTATTTTGATTTTAGTAGGATGGAGAAGTAGAATATAGAGAGATATAATTGATTTAATATTCAAACTAATTATTTAACCATTTATAAGTAGGAATTAAGAAAACAATGTTTTCTTAATCAACAAAATATAACCAGGCTATCACAGAGATGTAGTGCAATTTATACTCAAAGAGGAATCTACAATAAAAAATAGTTTTGTAAATTTATCTCTTATTTAAATTACACTTCACAAAGGATCCAGAATGAAATTGAAATCCAATTAAATTTTAAATCGGATAACTACAAAAGACTTAATTTATATGAAGAAGACATAATGAATAAACAAGATTAAATACAACTCACTGAGAGACAGACCATATGAGGCAAATACAGAATATTTTATTATCTCAAAAATGCTCTAGCTTAGTACAAATATGCTTGATAACTTGTTTAAGGGTTCAACCCTTAATAATTCGACAAAATGAAGTATTTAAACAAAATTTACAAAAATATTACAATTAATGCCTTAGTGACATGACATTCTATTATAAACTTTGAACTAATAGAAAAGAAATAATGTGATCAAAAGGAATGAATATGGTGAAGTAATCTGGACATCTGGCCCTGCTTTGGAGGAGAATAGTTGCTGAGTGGCCACTATTTGGGTGCTGCACTGGTGAAGCTGACCTGTCTTTTTAATCCTAGAATTCACACAACTTATCCCACTGCTCTTCTTTTGGAATAACAATCTTTGTTACCTTGCGGTAGATATCATCTACCTCTATATACCGAGAAAAAGTAGGTTTTACTGCAAAAATGTGTTTTATCTCGTGTTGGATAAAATTTATGTTGTTGATAGCTTCATAAAAATCTCTCCCTGTCATAGTACCTTTGACGTGGGAAGACTTAGCTGTATCCTTTGAAATGTCTTGAAGCTTCTTCTTGTAATCTTCCTTGGTCATCAATTTGTCATTGATCACGAATAGAGAAAGCAGACCTTTCTTGTTCAATGCATCTATTATAGTGAAAAACTTGTTAACTGCTACCTCCAGAGTGTGACATTTCTCTGTCAGCTGTACAACCAAGTTCTTCTTTGTTAGAACTTTCTTTACTTCCAGGATGGTTTCTATTCTGTCATCTACTCCTAGATCATCCAACCCATATCTATTTTTGGAATTGAGGAACTTTATGATGTTGTTCGTTGTACCAGGAATTTCTCCCAATTCAACAATGATAGTGGAAATGGTTAGCTTGGCTTTCTCCATCAATTCCTTTTGCTCAAATATAATCTGGATACATGGAAAATTTCATCTATTTATTCAATGATATTGTTCCATATGATTTCTTTAACATGGGCCAGTGTGTAGCCAATAGAGGACTCAACTTCTGACTTCTTCCATACCTCTATCCGATTTTTAACTCTCTGTAGCTCTGCTGCATGAAAAGTCTCAGTCTTTGTTTGATGATCTTGTAGAAGATTGATTTGAGCCTGCAATATTTTGATCTCTTCAGTCTAGAGAGACATGTTTTGTACTGCATTTTCCAACTGATCTACAACATCCCATATGCTTGTTGTAGAATATGTGATTGTAGGAATGGCTGTGATAGGGAGTGCTTCCAAAGGGACAACAATCATTTTGCAAACTTGCCCCTTTTCTTTAATCATGTTTTCCATTTCTGTCTCCATTTGCTTCAACTATGCACTCTGCTCCATGATGAGCTTCAACATGTCTGCCTTTTGCGTCTCTATTTATTCAATATTCTTGGCTAGAGGATCTTCTGTAGCTGGCAATTTCAACTGCTTCCTTAATGCCGCTATGTCCAAATTAATATTGTTTACAAGATATTCTGCAACATTGATGTTGGCAGGGTCATAACCCACTTTGATCACCAAATCCTCTAGAGCTTTGATCCCGGTGTCTTTGGCAAGTGCAAAGACCTTCTCCATCTTTTGTTGTGATTGAACATTAGCTAATGTAACTTGTAGTTTAGACAAACTCATAACAGTGTTAGTGACAGTGGAAAAAATTATTTCCCCAGACTGCTTGTGCATCTCCATTTGGTCAATGGGATGTATGTCTTTTACATCAAACTCAAATTATGTCTTCTTGTAGTCTGATGTTGCCTTGGGATGGGGAACCTGTCCCTGGAGGAATTCCATTTGCATTCTGCCTTTCTCTGGATCAAAGGTTGATAGCATCCTGCTTTGAGAACAAAAAGTATGCTTCCAGAATTGATTGTAGGCGTTAATCTTCAAGGCCTCATTCCTTACGTTTATCTCCTTCAAAATGTCCATTATACTTTTCTCTGTCTCCCTAGTAGTAGATGTGTTGGTCTGCATTTGCTGCTAATCTTGTGAAGCCGTGGAAGTAGTGGGAGACAATGTGGTATGATCACCCACTAATGAGGAAACAAGTGGATCATTAGTGGTGATAATGTTCTCCTAATTTGAATCCTGCTGAGGATTATTTTGGAACTAAGCTTGGCCTTCTTCCTATACATAATTTTGAATCCTTCATTGAAAATTTCAGTCCCTGAAGGGGACTCTTCTTCTCTGCTTCTCTTAGCTGTTTTCTCCTGCACAGTAGGAGTCTATATTGTAGAGGATGATACCAGCTAATCCTTTGCCTCTTGTAGGGTATTCTCAACCCATTCTAGCTGATTTTTGTACTTCTTTATTTTTGGTCTGGATTTGTGACAATAAGTAGTAGATTTGGTTTCTATTATTAATTTAGAAATGTTCCCTAATGGATCATATGACTAGGTGAAGCTAAGGCTAAAATGAATTTCTTTTATTGGCTTATTTGCTTCTTCCCCTGCTGTCCTACTGCTGCAAATGAAAGGCCCAATATGTGTTTTAATTTTGAAATGGGACTTCTTCTTGGGAGCTACAAAGTGGATCTCATCCATATTAAGAATCTATCTTATGTACTCCAGAGAAAAATTCCTCATTGGGAGGAATTTAGGTAGCTTGTAAGGGGAAATCTCACACCCAAATACTCTCAATTCTGTATAATTATGATAGAGGTATCAATCCCATGTCTGAACTTGGTCTGACAGCTGCAACACCTTTCTAATTTCCTCACTGATCCTCGATTTTGTTCTGATGCTCAAGAGACTGATTGTTGGATGCATAAACATCTCTACGAATTGTTTGTATGTGTATTCCTTTTGTTCCTTCATAAATAGAGTAGTCCAAAAGATGACTGACTGTTGGTTCCCTTCTGCATCCAGCTTTTGTAAAGCAAGCCTGATGTTGTCTCCTTGAAAATATAAAAACATATAGACTAACACAGTAGCATACTTGAACACCTCCTCAGTCTGAAATTTGATAAACTTCTCATGGTTTGAATCTGCTAGAAATTGGCTAAAATTAAACATGATGGAGGGCTTCGAATCAATAGAGAAAGTGGACAGAAATCCTATGATGGCCTCATCTACCCACTGATCTGAGTAGTAGCCAAGGAGGTAAGATATGACTACGATAATTTGCTTGGCTCTCTAAGGGAAAATAGAGGAGGGATAGGGAGGATGTTTCTTTGGCAATGGGGCATCTTCTGTCAAGAAAAGTTAAAGGGATTTGGCCCTGTTGGAAAAGTCCAATTTCTGGTACAATTTGACAAGTGATTCATAGGAAAACGGGGTAGAATTCTCTACTGTGGGGTGTTTCGGGAATATTTAGTCTTCTTAGACAAACACCTAACCTTATAGACTTAGTAGCAGGTCTAGAAACAACAGACAAAGTAATCTCTACCTTTTCTATAATCAATAGGAAAAACAAGAGAGAAAAGAAACCTACTTCTAGTTTTCGCTAGCTCTTTGTCTCCCTTGACCCATCTTGCCACTCCTTTCTGTACTTAAGCAACTTGAAAAGTACCCGCACAAACACAGACAAAAACCCATCAACGAAAATGATAATGATATATTGCTTATAAATAACATGGAATCGAGAACATGATATACATATGAAAACATAAACATATAATACAAGCATAAGGAAAAAGTTTTGAACACCTTATTGATAAGAAGAAGAACTACAACCAATATATGATCGATCCAGTGACACTCTTCCAATTCAA
The DNA here is from genome assembly GCA_000404065.3 of Pinus taeda. NCBI lineage: Eukaryota > Viridiplantae > Streptophyta > Pinopsida > Pinales > Pinaceae > Pinus > Pinus taeda. The sequence goes on along the minus strand of APFE031127692.1, from coordinate 133,182 downwards.
TCCCTCTTCACCTCATGACAAGCAAGACACTTCAACACTATACAACACTTTGTAGTCAACTCTGGTCTCATTACAACAACATCTCCCTATAACTCAATATTTTCCAGCCCCTGATCACTTAGATGAGTGGTATTTTTATAGGTGAATGAAGGAGGTTATGCCATCAATTGTGATAATGAATGCCCCCTAAATTTAGAATTCAGTTCCATGGAAGAAGGGATAAGGGGATTAATGTTCCTTAACTCCCTTCCTCATCCAAATGCGAACTCAAAGGAGTGGGTACTTTTGAGAAACTTCTAGAGGCATCTAATGGATAAGGAATCTTCAAACCCTCACGGAAATTCGCTCAAATTCACCCAGCGTAGGCCAAAAAGGGACCAAGTGCGTTGCAATGTACATTGACAATGTATTGGTTGCATTGTAGTGCACCCTGGTAGTGTATCTACTTGCACTGATCCACCTTGGTAGTGTATTGGTCTGCATTGCAGTGCACCCTGTTAGTGTACTGGGCTACACTGCAGTGCACCCTAATGAAGGCCTACCTACGCTGATCTTCTTAGAGGCAGTTTTGGACTTTTTCAGTGATGGAACGTCTTGGGAAGTGAGGCATTATGATGTTTATCTTCTTTTAGGGCATGTAACAATTGCATTAGGGATTGATGGGCCCTAACAATATCGATCCGTAAGTTGGGGATGATGTTCCCAAATGGATCTATAACAATTGCCCCCTAAAGCATGAAGTCGTAAATATATATGTTGGGTAAAATGATTTATCACGAGGAGAGGAGGTTTCGAAATGGAAGGTGACCTGCATCAATTACAATACATATATCATGATAATTTGATTTTCCTCATGAACTAGCTGAGGGAAGGCATACCCATGCTCAACTTATGAACTTTTATTACATGTACAAATATAGTCGTCCACAGATATAGACCCATGAATGGTTGACCATGAATGTAAGGCCATTGTACATTTGATTTAGTAATCCTTAAAATATCGTAGCCCGAACGGATGAAACTAGATCCGGGGTCTTCAATCTAATTCAATCTTGTGCTCAAGTATAATTCTAACCATGTGAATATATGTTCAGAAGTTGAACATGGAAAGACATCATCTGAATACCAGCCAATGATGTAAGTCGTTAACAAACGCGAGAGGAATCATCGATAATGATAATGACTCTCAAGGTACTATAGTACATTTTTCATGGTGTGAGTAAATGATTTGATGTTGAATACCATACAAAGTCTTCCAGCTAAAGGCCATTGATGTCAACCTATCGCTGGAAGCGAGAAACCTGCCATTGATGTATGCAAGCTTCAAGGTATTGAAGGGGTGTTTCTAGGTCAACTTCTTGGATGATGTGCTGATGTCGACAAGAAGCAACTCGTTGTAGGAGGGCCTTGATGTATCCCACATCTACGACACGAAACGAGATAAATGATTTTGGAGATGAAAAATCGATTGACAACACAAAGTTCAGGAATGGCAGCCATGAAAATGAAGGTTTACATATTACGAAGGATGAAGTTTGAACTGAATGACTTCTCCTGAACATATTGGTGACACTGAAATGAATTGGCAGCATTGACCCAAAACAAAGTAATGGATGGTATGATAGACCAATTGTGTGATAAGCATCAAGCTAAATGACCCAACCCACATAGTCATAGTGATGAGGTGAAAGTGTCATGTTCAAGAGCGACTTGCTACCATAAAGTTTTGTCGACTTTTTCCATTTTTCCCAGTCATTTCTAACCAATACCTCTTTATTTTTATCAAGTTTGAGGAGTATAACATATGATTGTTGTATAATTTCACCCTTCGGGTGAATCCATCGCTATTTGATGCTTTAACGAGTCTGTTGAAGGTGAAACTCGGCCCTATCTAGACGTACAAGTTTGTTGTTATTTGATGTTTTTAACGACAAAGACAACTCGGTCCTTTTCATGTTTAGAGAGTTTGAAAATGGATGAAAAGGAAACTCCATAAGTTCTTTTTCATAAAATAATCTCTCAAGTCTGAAAAAGAATAAAATAATACAAGAGAGATATCGTTTCCAATCCTTTAACGAGCTGGAATAGACGCGCTCGACAATATTTTCATATTTAGAGAGTCTGAAAAGAGTTTAAAGAGGACTCTATTTTGAGGAACAAATGGTGTCTAGGGTAGCAACTGGCTATCAAAACATGTTGATTTATGTGAAGAGGCTGGCTAATAAGACCATTCCTTGCAATTGTTCCTCAAAAAAGGTAAAACAACCAAGTGAAAGCGTATGACCGGCCAAAGAGATGGTGGTGATGGAATGAAACAACCAAGGCTCATCTGATAGGAAAGGCCAATAGAATGGAAATCACAAGGGTTAAAAATGGAAATGGGTTCATTTTTACACAAGCTTGAACCATAGGGAACTATGCTTGGATTCCGTTTCATGTTTACACAAGCTTGAAACGAAAAACTATGCTTAGATTCAGTTTCATTTTTACACAAGCTTAAAATGAAAAACTATGCTTGAGATTGGTTTACATGCCCCCAACATGATGAAAGGGAGAGTCTCCTATAACCAGATGGAAATCACTGCGGTGAAGCAAGACAATTATCCAACACTTTTTTGGCTTCGTCTAGATAGGGACAAAGGTGAATGGGTTATTCCCTTCACATAACCTACAGGGAAACTTAACTTTACCATTAGGTGCATACCCCTCAAGCTTCATTACATTCACCTAAGTAGACTACTTGTGGCTATCAGGTGGATGGAATGAAGGTTCATTTACAAGATCAAGTGAAAGACTCGACTGGGATTTTACGAGATCTACTTCAAAGACTCGACTTGGAACTTGGGACCTTGTTTCATTTTTTTTAATGAGCTTGACGCAAGATAAGGAACTCTGCTCAAATTCCTTGTTTCATTTTTTAACGAGCTTGACACAAGACAAGGAACTATGCTCAGACCCTTGGTTTCTTTTTTTAACGAGGTTGACACAAGATCACGAACTATCCTCATGGACCTGTTTCATTTTTTAACAAGGTTGACACAATAAAGAACTATCCTCATATTCCTTGTTTCATTTTTTAATGAGGTTGATACAAGACTAGGAACTATCCTCAAACCCTTTGTTTCATTTTTTAACGAGGTTGACACAAGACCAAGAAATATCCTCGTATTCCTTGTTTCATTTTTAACGAGGTTGACACAAGACAACGAACTATCCTTGGACTTTCGATCACAACTCATAAGAGGTCGTGAAGGAGAGATCTGGTTCCAATGTCCCCAGTACATGATGTACAACATCACTGAATTAATCGTCACCTGATGTCAATATGGAACAAGTTGCCACATAATTAACCCGTGGTGGGGATGATACCATTGGTACAAAAGGACCACTTAGGGAATATAGTTGACTAGGAGCCATTTTTGGACCGGGAAATGAAAGCTAGTAAACAGTGACAATTCTGCCTTCATGTGGGAAATTCACTCGAAAGAGTGTTGAAACAATACATCCCATGCCGTAAACATAGTTGCGTCCAAGAAGTAAATTGTATCTAAAGGTCCTGGGACTACCATCACGTTCAGATAAATGATTTTTCCTCCCAAAGTAATAGGTAACTGAGGGAGGGTCCCTAATGGTTGACTGGTTCCTTTGTTAAAAGCCAAATGATTCTGGTAACTGGTACAAGCGATGATGAACTGAGTGCTTTCCAAGAAGTTGAGGAAATGATGCTCACTAATGTACTTTCATCTATAATAGTGCCAGATACAATCATATTACAAGCTTGTACTATGATCTGGAAAGGCACATAAGAAGGAAGACAAAATCCTACTAGTCGGTTCCAATCGAAGGAAGTGAATAGACTACTTGGAGGGGGTACCATAAGAACGGAAGAATTAACCCCTTGAGTTACAAGAGTGGGAGGATTTTCCTCCTATCTTGATGGAACAGGAGGATTTTCCCCAAGCTCATTTGAATCTGAAGAAACAAAAATAACTTGAGTGGTATCATATTCACCCTTTTCGGGAAAGGTACAATTTACTGAAGGTGAAATCAGGTCAACTGTTACCTCAGCCTGTTGATTTGGGTCAGGTATAGACTCATAGAATTCACTTTTAGAGAGATTGGGTTTGATTGACGGTTGATTTTGGTGAGTCAATTCATCAACTAGTGAAGGATTTAGGGAAAGTTTTCTGTAACCAGATGGAAGTTGCTGCGGTGAAGCAGGACAGTTATCCAACACTTTTTTGGTTTCATCCATATAGGACAAAGGTGAATGGGGTGATTCCCTTCACATAACCTACAGGGAAACTTAACTTTACCCTTGTTTCCATGAACTTTACTACCACTAGTTGATGGTGTGTCACCAACATGATATCGAGAAGTTGATGACACAAGATGATGTGAACGGGAAGAACATTCTTCTAAGATCCGAGGAATATTAGGACAATTTGAAGAATATGGTCTCCCACACAAAGTTTGCATGGATATCGAACTTTGTGAGGCTTGATGGATGATTTCTCATTAGATGTTGCATTCAAAGCAATGGTCGCTTGGTTGCCCCTCTGCTGAATTTGATTCTTCTTCTTCTTCTTCTTCTTCCCTTCCTTCTTCTTCTTAGCCACCTGGTTACTAGTACCAATACTTTCACCAGGCGAAGAGGAAGAAGGGGAGGAAGAAACGACCGAGGAAGAAGGAAAAGGGTCAACTTTAGGATCAATTGGAGGTTGATTTTGTCTAGTTGGAGGTGTACTCGATTACGGAGAAATCACGACATTTTGAACCAAGGAGGTTGAAAACAACCATACTGGAAAGCAAATGGTAAATCCCAGAATGGACAATGTAGCCATATATGGAGCACCAATATTTCCAAAAGGAGGAAAACGACTAGGATTCCCATCAAAAGGAATTCCTTGTTTGGTGGACTCCGGATTTGTTTCCATATTTTTCAACCTAAGATCAACTAAGGAGTGAGCGTGGAGGATGTTTTCTGTGGTCAATTTATTTATTTTAATCAAAGTAACATAACAAAAACAAAAGAGGGATAATCTAGGCAAAAAGGTTTACCAAGCAATTGTGAACTGCAAAATACCTCCTGGCAAACCAAGAAGTATGGGTAGGCAATCTCCCCGAATGCTATGTTCAATGTATCACATTTGCAAGGCGGTTGACTTGGTTACTTAAGGATGGATAGCAACCTAGTTTTTTCCTCCCATATATACCCGAAGGTACGTGGAGGCCCAGTCCGTATAAGCGCTATCTAATGCAAAACCGCACAGTGAGAGCATTCCTATATACTTTACGTACTGTAGCATCGCCCTATATACCCGAAGGTATGTGGACGAGCTATGGTATACTCACGTACGTGGAATGAGGTATCACACTCAGGATGTATTGCAAACAAGTTAGTGACATCTACTTTGTTTTACAACACTAGAACACGTCTCTAGCCTAGACCTCTAAATGTTTTTCGTTAGGTGACAATGCTCCATTAAGTAAATTGAGATAAATTTTTAGTTGATATTCTTTAGAATTTGCCTTTCAAGGTTCACCATGTGATGTATGTTTTCAATTCCTAAAATGCAACTAATATGATAAGCATTCTTTCCATTCAATTTAACAATGAAATTCCTAGCTACTAGGGATAGAGCAAACAAGTACTTTTTGATCAATAAACAAAGAGCATAAACTAGATGCAATTCCCTAAACCATTCCTTTCAAGCATCCACAAACTTTAATATGCACAATGCATGTTTTTCTTTTCAAATCCCTTAATGTTATGATCAACAAAAAAGAAATATGCACAATCAATCAAATATCTCTTTTAATAAAAATGACGATTTTGTGACAATTTCTTTTCAGGGAAAGGAAGAATTTACGACACTTTCGATTTCAAAGAAATGAGGAATTACGACACTTTCAACGAAAAGACAAACCATATGCACATATAAATCAATCGATCTTTTATGAATGAAGACTTTACGACAATTCAATAATCGAAGGAAAAGACGACTTTACGACACTTTCTTTCAAACAAAGATCAATCGACCAAAAACTAACTTTGACTATCGACTGATAATGACAAAGAAAACATTAAAGAAACATTAATCAATCCAATCAAAGTAGGGTTGGATAAGGAGACGAAAAGACTATTTTCAGAGACAAAACATCATTGGCATTTAGAAACTCATTCAAACAAGAGAAAATTGGCAAAAGCTTTCAGTTCCTAGATGGGAAACTGGCCCTGAAGGGATCAACGCAGACAGCAGTTAGAGACAGTGCGATGAAGTGCACTGCATCTATGCGGTAAGTGCACTGCAACGCACTGTGTCCTTCATTAGACTACGCTAATGATAGTAAGCGGTTATGAAGGCAATTTTGACACAGTTTCGACTCAGTTTTCAATGAAAGAGGATTGAAAACAATCAACGATCACAAGTACAGTATGTAGAAATGTCTTAAGAGGTTGATAAGCTACTAAGATGGATAATCGCTCCCCAGTGGAGTCGCTAATTTGTTTCTGGAATATTTAGTGTTCTTGGACAAATGCCTAACCCTCTAGAATTAGTAACAGGTCTAGAAACGACAGATAAAGTAATATCTACCTTTTCTATAATCAATAGATAAAACAAGAGAGAAAAGAGATGTACTTGTAGTTTTCGCTAGCTCTTTGTCTCCCTTGACCGATCTTGCCGCTCTTTTACGTACTTAAGCAGCTTGAAAAGTACCTGCACAAACACAGAGACAAAAACCCATCAAGGCAAATGATAATGACCTATTGCTTATAAATAACACGGAATTGAGAACATGATATACATATGAAAGCGTTAACATATAACACAAGCATAAGGAAAAAGTTTTAAAGACTTTATTGATAAGAGGAAGAATTACAACCCATAGGTGCTCGATCCAGTGACACTCTTCCAATTCAATCCCTCTTCACCTCAGGACAAGCAAGACACTTCAACACTATACAACACATTTGTAGTCAAATCTGGTCTCATTACAACAACATCTCCCTATAACTCAATATTTTCCAGCCCCTGATCACTTAGATGAGTGGTCTTTTTATAGGTGAATGAAGGAGGTTATGCCATCAAAGGTGATAATGAATGCCCTCCTAAATTTAGAATTTACTTCCATGGAAGAAGGGATAAGGGATTGATGTTCCTTAACTCCCTTCCTCATCCAAATGCGAACTCAAAGGAGTGGGTAGTTTTGAGAAACTTCTAGAGGCATCCAATGGATAAGGAATATTCAAACCCTCACGGAAATCTGCACAAATTCACCTAGCACAGGCCAAATAGGGACCAAGTGCGCTGCAATGCACATTGATAGTGTATTGGATGCACTGGAGTGCACCCTGGTAGTGTATCTACCTGCGCTGATCCACCATAGTAGTGTAGTAGGTTGCATTGCAGTGCACCCTGTTAGTGTAGTGAGCTACATTGCAACGCACCCTAATGAAGGCCTACCTGCACTGATCTTCTTAGAGGTAGTTTTGAATGTTTTCAGTGATGGAACTTCTTGGGAAGTGAGGCATTATGATTTTTAACTTCTTTTAGGGCATGTAACAATTGCATTAGGGGTTGATGGGCCCTAATAGTATCGATCTGTAAGTTGGGGTTGATGTGCCCAAATGGATCTATAACATGGGGGCTTGCATCATATGGTCTATGGCTTGAGGAGTGATAGTAACATAATTTCTCTAGTGGGGGAAATGATGGCTCTTTGGCTTGGAAAATAACATGCATGACACTTCCTAACAAATTTTGGGGTATTGTGGGTATGGGGAAAAATGTAGTGGGGTAAATTGGATTCCCACAACTAAATGTCATTGGATTTTCTATGTATTTGTCCTCGAGCCAAAAATACATCTCAAAAAGGTGAAATTCACAAAGAGTTTCATGGATTTTATGATCTCTATCAACCAAAGGGATGTGGTGAAAATCAATGGGAGGATAGATCAAAGGATTGACAGGTTCTTTTTGTCCCTTGTCCTTTGGAGGCATCTTTGGACAAGGCTAAAGACAAGAGAGAAAACTAGATTACAGACTTCAATACGCAGAGGGGACTTAGGATTTAAGGACAAGAAAAGATGTAATAGGTTGAAAATCAAGTGAGTGGACAGTGTCGTCGGCGGGTGAAAATGTCAGAGTTTGGTCTAGAAAAGCTATAACAGAGCAATAATAATGGTAATGTATGAATTCAGTAACTGGCTAATGAGTGAAAGGGAAAATTATATAAGAGTCCGGTTTTTCCATTGAGGGTGGTGCGGGTCCGTTGCATTAACATCTAAACCATTTAATTATGTAATGAATTAGTTTTAGAGGGAGTGGATGCGATTGGTGGAATCAATGGGAAAATGAAGTGGCAAAAGGTGAGTGGCGAGAGCACAACGGGTAGAATAGTGGTATCGGGAGGTAGAGAAACTTATTTTCAGAGGGTGTGGGGGGGGGGGGGGGAGGGGGGAACAGTTAACGATTCACCAAGGGGGTCTGAAATGCCTGTAAAGTGACACTAGCGGGGGTGCGTTCAAATACATCCATTTCGACACCCCATCTGCCGCCCCCTCACCACCCCCCCAATGGTAAAGTTTAGATGGTTGGGGGGCGGGGGCGAAATTATATTTGAGCTGTCGAATCTTGAGAGATGGGCATAGATGAGGTGAGAGGTGGCAAAGTGTTAATTTGAGGTGACATATTGCTTGGTGGGGTCAAATCAAACTTGCATGTTAAATGGTATTTGAAATGCCAAAGTTTTTAAATCAAAGAATTAATCCGAATTAAGGAACTAATCGTATATTAACATAATTTGACATTTCCCAATGAGGCACATGTTGACTAGCAGCCTATGTATTTATAAAAATATGAAATGAAGCCATTCTTTTCTTTTTGCTTCCCTAACATTTTATGTTTCTTTTGTGTTCTTTGTTTAGGGAAGATAACACTTATCATTTTATTGATATGGATGCCTATAAAACATTAAATTTTGCCTAACATTTTAACTTTTCTTTCTTTTGCATCCATATCCTAGCTTGACATTTTAAAATTATTTTTGCCTAATATACTAACTTATCAAAACAAAAACATGTTACAACATCGGCTCCAGCTGGGGACTACTTCCCCGTGTGGGATGCAGAGGATAAGTAGGTCCAAGTTCCTTCTCCTCGGGTTATGGAGTCTTTGCCGAAACAGATACTCACTTGCAAATTTTTCAAAAATGAAATGAACTCTCTAGATATTTACAAATGATGAATGAGTGGATGAAAAATTAATATTGAATGTAATGTTTCAAGTATTTCCCATTGACTGGAAATGAGGAATACTCTCCTTCCAAATTCTTTAGGATGAATGTATTGTTCCCTTTGACTTCTGAAATGCTAAAAGGACCAAACCAGAGGTTGTCAAATTTTGCATGCTTGCATTTCTCTTCTCTTCTTGTTTCCCATCTAAGCACTAGGTCACCTTTCTTGAAATTTCTTTCTCTAGCCTTTCTGTCAAACAACTCTTCCATATTATTTTGGTATTTCCTTAGCTCGTACTGAATTTCATCCTTGTCTTCATTCAACTCAATAATTTGATTAATCCTTCTTGAGAAATCATCTTTTTCTTCATAGGGTTCCTGAAGGAATCTCATAACAGGTAAAGCTAAATGAGTGGGAAAAACTACTTCCTTGCCATAAACTAATTCGAAAGGAGACTTTCTTGTTGATCTCTTAAGAGAAACTTTGTTTGCCCAAATTGCATGGATTAGGTGGTTATCCCAACTCTTTTTATGGTCTTCAAGAGTATTCTTAATGACCTTAACAAATCTCTTGTTGGAAGACTCTACTAGACCAGTACCCTGTGGACAATATGATGTAGAATAGTGTAATAGGATTGAATGCTTTTGATAGAAATCAATCATTTTAACACCGCTGAAAGCTACTGTGTTATCTGTAATAATCTGTTGAGGACATCCAAATATTGATAGGATATTTTCTTCAAGGAATTTAATCAAAACAGTATCAATTGCATTTTTAATAGGTATGGCTTCTACCCATTTGGTAAAATAGACTGTGGCAGTTAAAATCCATCTGTGTTGATTAGTTGATTTTGGATGAATTTCCCCTATAAATTCAAAACCCCATTGTAGAAAAGGAGCATGAACCGATACTGGAACCAAAGGAAGTGTTGACAATTTCCATTTTTTCTGAAAATAATTGGCATGGTATGCAACTTCTTACTCTTGCTCCAACTTCTTTAAAAAGTGTGGGCTAGTAGAAAACTGCTTTTAAAATTTTGTAGGTTGTTTCTCTCCAGGCATAGTTTCCACCACAAAACCTTGCATGGAATTGATCTATAATTCCCTCTGTTTCATTTTCAGTTAAACAAAGAAGAAGGATATTAAGAGGGTATTTCCAGTATAGATTAGCATTGATAATGTAATGTTTTACTGCTTTAAGCTTCAGAGCTTTGCACTGTTTCAAGTTAAGATCAGCGAGACATTGAAAATCCCTAAGAAACTACACAATATCAGAGTACCAATCAGAGAGTAGATATTTCTGATCTATGTGAACAAGAATGGCTTGATCTGAAGAAAGAGGTTCTTGTGGATTCTCCCCTGATATTAAGGAAGGTTCTTGTGGATTCTCCCCTAATATTAAGGAAGGTTCTTGTGGATTCTAGCCATATGAAATTTTAGAAACCAGATTTATCCCCAATACTTTGCAGTTGGATTCAGCTAACAATTTTGCCAAGCCTTGGCCTTTTAATAGCTTTGTGGTCTTAATCTCAAGGTCAAATTCAAGGATTTTAGCAATCCATCTCCCTCTTCTTTCATCAGTATCAGGTTGGGTCAAAATAGTTTTAACAACATGATTAGGGACATAAGCTGTAATGTGTGAATACAGGACATAGCTTCTAAAGGCTTTGAGGGCTTGGATTAAGGCATAAGTTTTTTTTTCAATAATATCATACCTAAGTTCAATATCGCTCATAACTTTGGAAAAGAAGGCTATAGGTTGGTCATCAGCCTTTGAGTTCTTCTGTAAAAGTACAACAACTAAGCTTGTCTTGGATGCAAAAGAAAATATGCTAAAAGGTGAAGAATAATCAGGGATAACTAATGTAGGGGCCTCATATATAGCCTTTTTGATCTGATCAAAAGCATATCTAGTAGGAACTATCCATTTCACTTCATTTCTTTTCTTTAGCATATCAATTATATCCTTAACTATCTCTACATAATGAGGGATGAACCTTATGCGAAAATTAATCTTTCCAAGGAAGGTTTGTATCTCTTTCTTATTCCTTGGTAGAGATAGGGTCTGAATAACTAAAAATATCTTTGGATCAATTATAACTTCCTCTTTGGAGATTATATGTCCTAGTAATTTCCCTTCCTTTACAGAAAATAAAGATTTCTTCAGATTGATGGATATGCCAAATTTCCTTCACCTGTCAAAAACCTTGCGCAAGTGTTTTAAATGATTTTCATCAGAATAAGAGAAAAACATTAAATCATCTAAATAAATGATAGTAAATTCAGATGTTTTACCTACAAATGCTAGATTAATGGCTCTTTGGAAAGTGGCTCTAGCATCGGTTAACCCAAATGGCATTCTAGCATACATAAATGTACCCCAAGGAGAGGTGAATGCAGTTTTGTCTTGGCCAGCTTGACTTACCATGATCTGGTTGTAACTAGTAAATCCATCTAGAATAGAGATTATATTTGCACTTGAAACTTTCTAATGTAGATGATCCACTTTGGGCAATGGATAGTTATCCTTTAAAGATGATTTTTTCAGATTTCAGAAGTCTACACATAGCCTAATCTCACCATTTTTCTTTTTGACAGGAACTAGGTTGGCTATCCAATCAGATACCTTAAAGGTACTATGATATGAGCATCAAGAAACTTTTTAAGTTCTTTCTTAATGGTTGGAAGTAGTATGGGATTGATTCTTCTTAGTTTTTCTGAAAGGGTTTTGCTTATGGTTTCAAAGGAATCTTATGCTCAATCAAATATGTATCGTAAGTTTTTAAACCATTATAAGACTAGGCAAAAATATCTTTGTAATTTTTAAGAAGATTCAAGTATTTGATTTTTACATCCAAAGGCAAGGTTGATGATAATTTAACATTTCTCACATCATTCAAAGTTCCAATATTGCATTCTTTGATTTCTTCTTCAGGTGAGTTAAACAAGGGGTTTTTAGAGACATCATTATTATCAAATAGTTTTTCTAATGGAAGTAATCCTTTAGGAATAGAATTATTAGATAATTGGATGATATCATGATCAAGAATTTTAGGACTGAATGAAGTTTCTGGATTTTAGTGATTTGATTCTTGAACATCTTTTTGATCTTCTTTAATCTGCATATTTGAGAATTCATCAATGACTTGAAGGAAAGATTTTAATTGTTCATCATCTTCAAAAAGCTGCCAGTGTATAAGGTTATCAGGAATTTATGGTCTATACTTGATTTGAATTTGGTATTCTAACAATAATGGCTTAGGGATTTTGAAAGAGCTTGCTGAGACAACTAGTGAGTCAGCATGCATATTTTCATCTCTGGGAATAACAATTATGTTAAATCCTTGGAAGAAATTTTCAATTGTGTGCCAAGCTTCATTTCTATAGGACCTAAGGCTTGGGTGTTTCATTTGACAAATTTTTCTAACTTGCTTCACTATAAGCTCAGAATCAGAAAAGAAACTCAAGTTTTGAACCTTTAAACTCTTAGATAGCTCAAAACCAAGAAGAAAAGCCTCATACTCAACCACATTATTGGTGACTTCAAATTCACGTTTACATGACTGAGTTATGTTTTCTTTATTTGATGAAATTAAAACAATTCCTGCTCCTACTCCTTCTTTTGAGTAAGACCCATCAAACTAAAGTTTCCAGATATATGATTCTACAATTTTAGGTCTGGAAACTGTATTTTCAATGGAAAGTTGAGCGTTTGATGAATTTTGTGAAGATAACTGGAAGAAACCAAAATCTTGATCTACTGTATAGATAGGGTGGTTTTTTTCTTGATCAAACCTACAAATAATATGAAGGAATTTGACTTCCCTATATAACCTTAAATGTTCACCTCCATAGACTGGAATAGTAGCAAAAGACATGTCCATTTGAAGTGATCCTCCAAGTTTAGCACAACATGATCTAGATAGGAGCATGCCAAACTTGGCAGGAATATAAGTGACAACTATGTCTAAAACTATACTCTTGACAAGTATTTGAGCTAAGGTCACAACTAGAACTTTGATCAATCCTAGACATGGAACTTTCTTTGAATCAAAGGTGTAAAGATCATGATAAGAATAAGTAACTTGTAACTGAAGCTGGTCCATAATTACCTTTGGCATAAGGCTATGAGAAGCTCTAGAGTCCAACATGCAGTTATACAAAAGAAAGTCATGAGCCTTTGAAGTTACATGAAATGGTGGAACAATTTCATCAATCATATCAGAACTAGGGACAAACACTACTAAGGGATTTTCAGCTTGCAAAATAATAACATCTCCCTTAGCATCTACACTAGAAGATTGTATCCATTTAGAAACTTGAGTTTTATAACCAGGGTTTTTGGAAAGTTCAGCTAAAGGTATAGGAATCTTGACCCTTTCCAATTATTTTTCAATATTAAAAGTTGTCAAAATGGTCTTATCAGAGGAAAAGGTTTCAGTGGATGACCTTTGTAGTCTGAGGTGTTGGTGTTTGTGTTTGAATGGATTTTATTGCAGGTTCAATTATAGTGGTAGATTTTGAAGGTCTACATGGAGCAAATCTTGGTCTTAGATCATACCTCTTATTTAATTCTGCGATAAAAAATTAAGAGAATGCTTGGTATTTTAAAATTTGAGCATCTCCTTGTTCTTGTTCAAAAGACTGAGGTGAAGATGAAGGAACTACTGCCATTTGTAATGTTGAAGAATCAACATTATTGATATCTTTAGTGATTAAAGGGCCTGTACCCTGTGGTTTTTGATCATCAATCAACAAAGGTGATTGAACATTTTGATTAGAACATGGTCTCTGAAGAATCTACATTTTAGGAGTTCTTTGAAATTGAGTTTGAGCTTGAGGTTCGACAATAGTTTGCTAAGCAGTTCTAGGTTGTGTTTCAATTTTAGAAATAATATTAGAAACGTTTCTAAGTAAAGATGTAATTTCATTAATTTTTTGATCTTCATGTTTAGATTTGGAAGAATATGAGTCATCAATTCTAGCTTTTAGTTTTCTTTCTTATTTCTCTCCTTTAGGTTTAAGTTTGCTAGAAGATGACCTATTAGCTTCTACCTCTATAGCATTTGTCTGCATGTCTTCTAATGTATTAGAAACCCTTTCCCTTAGCATGACTGCAAAGTCATCTTCAAATGCTTTAGAAAATCTAACCTTTGCAGCTACTACTGGTGGTTTACAATCAGAAGGCATTTTATGATAGAGTTTGTTAAATATTTTGATGAATTCAACAACTGGTTCACCATGATTTCTCTTCAATTATTAAAATTCAGTGAGAAAGTAAGCATGATCATTCTTTAAACCCCATTTGTTTATAAAGATAACTGTGAGCTCATTCCATGTTCTAATAGAGTCAACTCTAAGTTGCCTAAACCAGATCCTAACATTTCCTTCTAAATATTGTACAAATAATATCATATAAACATCTTCCTGATCTATGTTAATATTGTCAGCAAAATCTAGGAAAGCTGATACATGATCCTCTGCTGAGGGACCTGTTTCTCCATTAAATCTTGGTAGGTGTTTTAGATATCCATCAGGAAAATTTTCCCATTTTCCAGGGAGAACTAGAGTAGCATACCTTTCTTGCACAATGGGTTGAAAAGCCATAATAGCAAGAGGAGTCTAGGGTGAATGAGTGGATGATGATGAGGAAGAGGAAGATGATGAAGATGAATCGGTAGGAGTATTAGTATGTGGAGGTGAGAAAGAGGGAGAAGACCTCTTTGAGGATTTCAAAGCAATTTTAGTAACCAACTTCTGAACCCCTGGTGGAAAGTCTTCCTTATTATCAAACAAAGGATTTGAATAGACAGAAAATGTCTTTTCAAGATTAGTAGAGGTTGATGGGATAGAATAAGGAGTTGGAGAAATGAAGTTTGCAGGCTTGAATTTAGGTAAATGTAAACCCAGTTCTTCTTCAAATGAAGGTGATTTGATAGGAATGGATGGGACTTGATATGACTCAAGTGATTGTATTGAAAAGTTTGATAGAAGATCCACTCCTCTAGAATGGAGTTCAGAAACCCTAGGAGATAATTTAGTCCAATCAGGATGGGATGGTACAAATGAAAAAGGATCTACAGAGGAGATGTCTTCAGGGTATAAAGCTGAAGAAGAAGAAGGGGTTCTAAGTCTTCTCCTTAAAGAGGCTCCCCTAATAAGTATTTCTAGATCTGGTAGAGGGTTAGAAATATCAGAATCAGAATGTGATCTAGTATGCTTAAAAGGAGTCAGCTTGGACCAGTGGAATCACCAGGTGAAAGATTTTGACCTATATCCTTATCCTTTATTCACCTTAAAGGAAAGGGAGAATCGTTGCCCCAGGGAAAATTTAGCTTTCAATCCTTCGCTCCCCAACAACAGCGCCAATCGGATGTTGTCCTTTGAGATAAACTAAGGTCAATTAGCTATGCCAAAGCATCTATAATGTTTTGTTGTTTTAAATGATTGGATGACCAGTGAACTGTTTATAAACAGGTGCTTTAAACATAGATAAATTCTTAATAAAATAAAAGGTTTTTCTCTAAATGCATATGGTTATTTTGATTTTAGTGGGATGGAGAAGTAGAATATAGAGAGATATAATTGAGTTTTATATTGAAACAAACTGTTTAACTATTTATAAGCAGAAATTAAGAAAACAATGTTTTCTTAATCAACAAAATATAATCAGGCTATCACAGAGATTTAGTGCAATTCATACTCATAGGAATTTACAATAACAAGTATTTCTCTAAATTTATCTCTTATTTAAATTACAACTTCACAGAGGATCCAAAATGAAACTGAAATTCAATTAAATTTTAAATCAGATAACTGCAAAAGACTTAATTTATATGAAGAAGACATAATGAATAAACAAGAATAAATACAACTCACTAAGAGATAGACCATATGAGGCAAATCCAAATCTTTTATTATCTCAAAAGTGCTCCAGCTTAGTACAAATCTACTTGATAACTTGTTCAAGGGTTCAACCCTTAATACTTCGACAAAATGAAGTATTTAAACAAAATTTACAAAAAGATTATACTTAATGCCTTAGTGACACGACATTATATTATAAACTTTGAACTAACAAAAAAGAAATAATGTGATCAAAAGGAATGAATATGGTGAAGTAATCTGGACATTTGACCCTACTTTGGAGGAGAACAGTTGTTGAGTGGCCACTATTTAGGTGTTGCGCTAGTGAGGCTGACTTGTATTTATAATCCTAGAATTCACACAACTTATCCCATCACTCTTCATCTGGAATAGCAATCTTTGTTAACTTGCAGTAGATCTCATCTACCTGAGTATACCGAGAAAAAGTGGGTTTCACTGCAAAAATGTGTTTTATCTCATGTTGGATAAAACTTATGTTGCTAATAGCTTCATAAAAAGATCTCCATATCATAGTACCTTTGATGTGGGAAGACTTAGTTGTATCCTTTGAAATGTCTTAAATCTTCTTCTTGTAACCTTCCTTGGTCATCAATTTCTCATTGATCACAAATAGAGAAGGCAAACCTTTCTTGTTCAATGCATCTATTTTAGTGAAAATCCTGTTAACTGCTACCTCCAGAGTGTGACATTTCTCTGCAGGTTGTACAACCAAGTTCTTATTTGTTAGAACTTTCTTTACTTCGAGGATGGTTTCTATTCTATCATCCACTCCTAGAGCATCCGACTCATATCTAGTTTTGGAATTGAGGAACTTTATGATGCTATTGGCTGTAGAAGGAATTTCTCCCAATTCAACATTGATGGTGGAAATGGTTTGCCTGAATTTCTCCATCATTCCTTCTAATCAAATATAATATGGATACATGGCCATATTTCATCTATTTATTTAATGATAATGTTCCATATGATTTATTTAACATGGGCTAGTGTGTAGCCAATAGAGGACTCAGTTGCTGAACTTTTCCATACCTCTATCTGATTTTGAGCTTTGTGTAGCTTTGCTGCATGAAAATTCTTAGTCTTTGTTTGATGATCTTGCAGAAGATTGATTTGAGTCTGCAACCTTTTGATCTCTTCAGTTTGGAGAGACATGTTTTGTACTGCATTTGCCAACTGATCTGCAGAATCCCCTGTGCTTGGTGTAGAAGATTTGACTGTAGAAATGGATGTGATAGGGAGTGCTTCCAAAGGGAAAATAATCATTTTGGCAGCTTGCTCCTTTTCTTTAATCATCTTTTCCATCTTTGTCTCCATTTGCTTCAACTGTGCACTCTAATCCATGATGAGCTTCATCATGTCTACCTTTTGTGTCTCTGTTTCTTCAGAATCCTTGGCCAAGGATCTTCTGTAGTTGGAAATTTCAACTGCTTCCTTAATGTTGCTATGCCTAAATTATTTTTATTTACAAGAACTTCTGCAACATTGATGTTGGCAGGAACATAACCCACTTTGATCACCAAGTCCTTCAAAGTTTTGATCCTGGTGTCTGTGGAAAGTGCATAGACCTTCTCCATCTTCAGGGGTGATTGAACATCGACTATTATAACCTGCAGTTTAGACAAACTCATAACAGTGTTAGTGACAGTGGAAAAAATCATTTCCTTTGTCTCCTTTTGCATCTCCATTTGGTCAATGGGATGTATGTATTTTACATCAAACTCAAATTCTCTCTTCTTATAGTCTAATGTTGCCTTGGGCTGGGGAACCTGTCCTTAGAGGAATGCCATTTGAATTATACCTTCCTCTGAATCAAAGGATGACAGTATCCTACTTTGACAACGGGAAGTCTATTTCCAGAATTGATTGTAGGTGTTAATCTTCAAGGCCTCATTCCTTACTTTTATCTCCTTGAAAATGTCCATTATAATTTTCTTTGTCTCCCCTGTAGTAGATGTGTTGGTCTGCATTTGCTATTGATCTTGTGAATCCATGGAGGTAGTGGGAGATAGTGTGGTCTCATCACCCACTAATGAGGAAACAAGTGGATCATTAGTGGTGATAATGTTCTGCTTCTCTGAATCCTTGCTGAGGCTTAGTTTGGAACTAAGCTTGGCATTCTTCCTATACATTATTTTGAATCCTTCACATAAAATTTCAGTCCCTGAAGGGGACTCTTCTTATCTACTTCTCTTAGATGTTTTCTCTTGCATGGTAGGAGTCTTTACTGTAGAGGATGATACCAGCTGCTTTCTGCCTCCTGTAGGGTATTCTCAACCCATTCTAGCTGGTTTTTGTACTTCTCTATCTCTGGTCTGGCTGTGTGAAAATAAGCAGTAGATTTGGTTTCTATTTTTAATTTAGAAATGATCCCTAATGTATCATATGACCAGGTGAAGCTAAGGGTAAATTGCATTTCTTTTGGTAGCTTATCTTCTTCTTCCCCTGCTACCCTGTTGTTGCAAATGAAAGGCCCAATTTGTGTTTTAATTTTGAGCTGGGACTTCTTCTTGGTAGCTACAAAGTGGATCTCATCAATATTAAACATCTATCTTATGTACTCTAGAGCAAAAATCCTCATTGGTAGGAATTTAGGCAGCTTGTAAGGGGCAATCTCACACCCAAATATTCTCAATTATGTATAATTATGATAGAGGTACCAATCCCCTGTTTGAACTTGATCTGATAGCTGCAACACCTTCCTAATTTCCTCATTGATCCTTGGTTTTGTTTTGCTGCTCAAAAGACTGATTGTTGGATTCCCAAACATCTCTACAAATTGTTTGTATGTGTATTCCTTTTGTTCCTTCACCACTAGAGTAGTCCAAAAGATGACTGACTGTTGGTTCCCTTCTGCATCCAACTTTTGTAAAGCAAGCTTGATGTTGTCTCCCTGAAAATATAAGAACATATAGACTAACACAGAAGCATACCTGAACACCTCCTCAGTTTGGAATTTGATAAATTTCTCATGAATTGAATCTGCATTAAATTGGCTAAAATTAAACATGAAGGAGGGCTTAGAATCAACAAAGAAAGTGGACATAAATCCTATGATGGCCTCATCTACCCACTGATCTGAGTAGCGAAGGAGGTAAGAGATGACTGTGATAATTTGTTTGGCTCTCTTAGGGAAAATAGAGGAGGGACATGGAGGATTTTTATTTGGCAATGAGGCATCTTCTATCAAGAAAAGTTCAAGGGTTTTGGCCCTCTTGTCAAAGTCCAATTTCTATTACAATTTGACAAGTGCTTCATAGGAAAACAAGGTAGCATTCTCTACTGTGGGGGCTTGCATCATTTGGTTTATGGCTTGAGGAGTGATAGTAAACATAATTTCTCTGGTGGGGGAAATTATGGCTCTTTGGCTTACAAAAAATATCATGCATGACACTTCCTAACAAATTCTGGGGTGTTATAGGTATAGGGAAAAATGTAGTGGGGTAAATTGGATTCCCACATCTAAATGTCATCAAATTTATCTATGTATTTATCCTCAAGCCAACAATACATCTCAAAAAGGTCAAATTCGCAGAGAGTTTCATGGATTTTGTGATCTTTGTCACCCAAAGGGATGTGGTGAAAATCAATGGGAGGATAAATCAGAGGATTGACAGGTTCTTCTAGTCCCTTGTCCTTTGGAGGCATCTTCAGATAAGGCTAAGGACAATAGAGAAAACGAGATTACAGGCTTCAATACATAGAGGGGACTTATGATTTAAGGACACGAGCATATGTAATAGGCTAAAAATCAAGCGAGCAGACCCTGAGCCTTTTTGAGCGCAAGAAGAGCCTACATAGGGGTTTTTGGGTGTTCTATACACAATGGAAACATTATTTTTGTGATTTGAGCATTATATGTTGATGTAATTTACATTTTGAGCATATAATATAAAGGGCCAACATTGGAAGTTAGACCTGGAGACGTAGCCCAAGAGGGGTGAACTCCATCATGAAATTGTTGTTTTGTGATGCTGCATGTTGTTTATTTTTCTCTGGTTATATCTGCAAAACGTAACTAAAATTACCAAGTTTATGTTATTTCACAATTTAGATCCATTTATAAAAATACATAAACTAGCCTGCAAACTTTTTCAAGAAACCTTCAATTTTTAATTTCAAATCATTCTTAATGGATTACGTGAATCAGAATTTATTAAGGTAATGCATTGTAAAACAACTAAAGAAATCTAGGATAAATTGAAAAATGTTCATGAAGGAGATACTAAAGTAAAGATGGCCAAATTACAAGTATATATAATGTAGTTTGAGACATTAAAAATGAATGAAGATGAATATATTTCCAAGTTCTTTCTAAGAGTAGATAAAGTTATTAATGTCATGATGGGTCTAGGAGAAACAATCAAAGAGAGTGTAATAGTCCAAAAAATACTGAGGTCATTACCTTCAAAGTTTAATCCTAAGGTTTCAACTATAGATGAGGCAACCAACTTTGAGACTCTAAATAGGGATCAACTACCTGGTTCTTTGACAACATATGTGATGATAATTTAAATAGGAAAGTTAGCTACAATAGATGCAAATTTTAAAGCAAACAAGTATTACAAAAGAAAAGGAATGTTCATGCTCAAACTTTGTTGAAGAAGAGACAAAATTTCTCAAAAGATTGAAGAAAGGTACAGTTAAGTACAAAGGAAAACTCCTAGTTAAATGTTTCAATTGTAGAAGAGTGGGGCATTATGCCTCCAAATATCCTTACAATAAAGAAGAAAATCAATCTACAGGGAAAGAAAAGAATAAGTTTAATAAAATGCTTTAAAAATAAGAGTCTATGTGTGCAAGAAGATAGTAGTACATATAAAGATCCCAATGAATCCTCTAGTGAATTTATCCTAATGGATCTATAAAAATCTAGGATAACTTAATGAATATGAAGAAGAAGAAGAAGAAGAGGAAGATGAGGTAGACCTTAAGGGGGAGTTGATCAACGCCCTAGAGGAAATAGATAAACTAAAAGAGAAGAATAAGAAACAAAAACATATTTTGTTAAAATATGTTAAAGAATAATCGAATTTAGAAGAACTTGTCAACTTGAAAGTCGAATTAGAAGAAACGAACAAGGTGGAGGATATTTTGCTTCACCAAATAAAAGAGAAAATAAAGGAGTGTGAAAGTCTGGAAGAAGAAATAGTAACCTTGAAGAAAAAGATAGAGAAGGCACAAATTGAATTAAATATGAACCTTCAACATATAAAAGGGTTTGAAAAATTGGATGTAATATTAAATTCCTAGAGGTCTCCACTTATGAAAGTTTGATTAGACTATGAAGGAGAATCTATTGAAAGTAATAAAAAGGATAAAAAAAATTACATTTGTAAAATATATCAAAGGAGACTGTGATAGTCCACATCAGTCTAAGAACAAGAACTTGAGCAACACATCTAACCCACAAAAAGGAAATAATAAACCTAAGGAGAAGAAACAAACAAACACTTCCAAAAAATTTCAATAGAAAAAAGGAATGGAAAAACAAACAATAAGCTATCAGAGACCATACTTCTTTAGGAGACAAGATGATCAAATACCAAGAAGATATTATTCTTCAGTATCATCCATTACCAGGTATGGAAATTTTTTCTATGGATATTGTTACTATTGTAAATTTTTGGACATAAACTATAAATTGTAAAACTTATGTCAGAACAAATATACCGAGGAACCCTAGAAGAAGTGAAGTAAACAACATACCTGCAAACATAAAAACAAACAGGAATCTGGACATAAATCCATTTTCTCCTCTCTTTGATGTCACTGAATGTTTCTACTATCACAATTTTAGGCATAACTCATATGAATGTTAGCTCAAAAACAATAGTTCACAATCCAAGAACAATTGTAGAACAAAAGAACATAAGCATGTGAGAAAGAAGAAAGAATAAAATAAAGTCGATAAGTGTGGTCTAGTTTTGTATGTTCAAAATTAGAATAGTCAATGGTATGTAGATAATGATTGTTATAGACATATGACATGGGATAAAAGTAAGTTTGAATCCTTAGATGAAAAAAAAAAGAAATGTCACATTAGGAAATGATGCAGCATGAAGAATTAGAGGAAAAGGTATAGTTGATCTTAATAATAGCATAAGAAAGGCTTAGGATGTATTGTTTGTTAAAGGACCGAAACATAATTTAATGAGAGTTAGTAAAATGTGTGACAAAGGTTATTTTGTTCTCTTAAGAGCTCAAGATTGTGACATATCAACTACAACATGGAAGGTGTTGGATAAAGGAGTTCAAACATAAAATAATGTATATATATTGAAGGAAGATAATGAAGTGTGTTACATCAACAAACAAGATGGGTCTTCACTATGGCATAGGAGATTGGAGCATCTCAATTTTGATCACATTTTCAGGCTTAGTAAAAAGAGAGTAGTTATAGAATTATAAAAGATAAAGAAACCTAAAAATCCTATTTGCAAGTCATGTCAAATGGTAAAACAAGATTGAACTTCCATCAAGGTCAAGGATAAGTTGTCAAGTAGAAAGCCTTTGTGGTTAGTACATATGGATTTGTTTTTTCCTTCCTGAAAAGAAGCACTAGGAGGAGAAAGATATCTTATCTTGGTGATTGATGACTATTCTAGATTGACATTGGTATCATTCCTTAGAAATAAGTCAGATGTATTTCAGAAGTTCAAATATTCAAGGAATTAGCACAAAATAAAACAGGGTGCAAGATAAAGTGTATAAGGTCAGACAGAGGAGGTGAGTTTACTTTAGATGAGTTTGCAGGCTTTTGTGATGAACTTGGCATAAAAAGGCAATATACTATTGTAGAAACACCATAACAAAATGGATTTTCAAAGAGACAAAATATGTCTATATAGAAAATGACCAGAGCCATGATGCAAGAGAGAAATATTCCTCAAACCTATTGAGTAGATACAACATACACAACAATTCATATTCTAAATAAAGCACATCTTAGACCAAATTATGATAAGACACCATAATTGTGGCACAATAAACCAACATCTATTAAACATTGCAAAGTGTTCAGAAGTAAGTGCTACATCAAAAACAATGATGAAAATTTAGGAAAGTTTGATTCAAGGTAATATGAAGGAATATTTTTGGGATACTCGACAAAAAGTAAAGGATGAAAACGTTCTAATAAATGTCTGCATAAGATTGTGGATTGTATAGATGTAAATTTTGATGAAGTGTTGCATGAAAAGAACAAGAACACAAGTTTTATTAATGCTCAAGGCTATCACCATGATAGTGAAGAAAATGAAATATAGGATGAAGAATAAAAAAAGACAAATACTCATTCAAAGTACTCCTCAAGGCATGTACAAAAGAATCATCAAGAGAATCAAATTATTGGAGATAAAAGTGAAGGAGTTCAAACAAGGAGGAAACTTGCAAAGAAAACATATTAAACTCATATAGGCATGATATAATGGATTAGAACAATAAATTTTGATGAAGCAAGTAAAGACAAGCACTTGATAGATGCTATGATCGAGGAGCTAGATCATGTTGAAAAGAAAAAGACTTGGACACTAACACCAAGACTAGTAGGAAATAATGTCATGTGTACAAAATGGGTCTTCAAGAATAAGATGAATCAATTGGGACAAATTATTAGAAATAAAGCAAGACTATTATGCAAGGGTTACTCATAGGTAGAAGGTTTGGACTATGAAGAAATGTTTGCACCAATAGCGAGATTGGAGGAAATCATAATGTTTCTTGGCTTTACATGTTATACGGATTTCAACTTGTACCAAATCGATGTGAATTCTACTCTTCTAAATGTAGAACTTGAGGAGGAAGTATATATAGAACAACCCGAGGGATTCTTATTGTTGGATAATCCTAATAATGTATGTAGCTTAAATATAGCACTGTATGGACTTAAAAAAGCACCAAGGGCATGGTACTCTAGGTTGGAAAAATATCTATATAAGCAAGGTTTTAGGAAACGTGCAACTAATAGTAACTTATACATAAAGGCCAATGAAGATAATATCCTAATATTGGTTGTGTATGTGGATGATATTATGATTGAAAGCAACAAATATCATCTATTACAGTGGTTTTCCAGAGAGATGAAGTTTGAGTTCGAGATGTCAATGATTAGAGAACTTACTTTTTATCTAGGGCTACAAATCCTACAAAATTCAGGAGGTATACTTATTTCTCAATAGAAGTACCTAAAGGATATGCTGAAGAAGTTCCATATGGAAGACTTTAAACCAGTCTCAACTCCTATGAAAATTGGATGCAAGTTGTGTGCAGATGATGAATCATGTGATGTTGACCAGAAACTTTATAGATCTATGATAGGTAATTTATTATATCTAACAATTTCAAGACCACATATAATGTTAGGCATCAGATTGGTGGAAAGATATCAATTAGCACCTATACATAGTCATCTACTAGCAACAAAAAGGATATTCAGATACTTGAAAGGGATTGCAAACTAAGGACCATGGTATCCAAAAGGAAAGGATTCCATAGTGACAACATAGATGCATACTGGGCCAATTGTATAGATGACAAGAAAAGTAAAAGTGGTGGTCCATTCTACTTATGAGAACCATTGGTTGCATGGTTAAGCAAAAATCATTCC
This sequence comes from Pinus taeda, assembly GCA_000404065.3. Taxonomy (NCBI): domain Eukaryota; kingdom Viridiplantae; phylum Streptophyta; class Pinopsida; order Pinales; family Pinaceae; genus Pinus; species Pinus taeda. Next base: position 108,449 of record APFE031127692.1, on the reverse strand, counting down.
TCAATATCTCTATTCTACAGCAGAATCTGAATACATAGCAACTACTTCTTGTTCTACATAAGTACTTTGGATGAAACATAATCTACATGATATGAAGGTAACTTTCAGTGAACCAATATCTATTAAATACGAAAATACTAGTGCAATAAGCATATCCAAGAATATACTGTTTAAATAAAAGACTAAGCACATACCTATAAAGTATCAGTTCCTTAGAGAACAAGTGGCTGAGAAAATAATGATGCTAGAATACATATCAACAAAAGAGCATATAGCAGACATATTTACTAAGCCACTAGCAAGAGAATAATTTGAATACTTAAGAAACAAAATAGTCCATGCTCCCTCTTCTCAATAATTTGACTTCAAAGGGGAGCCTCAAAGACTTTAGAGAATGTAAAAATGAATGCATTATCTAAGGGGGAGACTCTATAGAAACTACAAGAACTAAACAAGAGAAGCAAGAAGCATATGATCAAGAGAAAAAAGTATATGAATATCAACAATGTCTAAGTGTCAATACTTTGAGGAAGAAAAGGAAGAAACATGGAAAAGACCAACTTATATTTGCAAAACCAGGTCATCTTTATTATGAAAAGATAACATCAACTAAGTTCATTGTTCAAAGGTTTATTCTTTGATACAAATTTTGTGTAGAAATGTATACTAATGGGTCAAGTAAATAAGCACTTTCAAAATTCAGAGTGTCATATTTTCATATCTAGTCAAAACATTTAGAATATAAGCCTACCTCATAGTATATTTATACATCATTAGAACTTCTCAAAATTCTTCAACTTTTGTTCTTTAGATATGTATGACCTATACTCATGTACTAAATTGATAGCCTCTGAACTATGAAGAAAACTAAAACAAAGATCTCTTTGAATATATAAAGTGAAAGAAAATGTGTTGACATCAAGCTTAAAGGAGAGGATTCTTTATGTCTTTATGTCTGGTTTCTATAAGCCTTCATTATGAAGTGCCATGTGATTGACATATGAACCATATTACTTGTAAACAACCGTGATAAAGTTTCAAATGAAGACATTTATATATGTAGGAGTACATCTCTATGAAGACATTCATCCTCTTTCCAACATCTAAGTTATCATAACATTAGTATAAAATATCATTTTGTGTAGAGTTATCATCAAATTTCCAAAAGTATATGAGAATATGAATGAAAATCAAAGCAAAGATCATATAATAATTCAATTGAAGGAAAGAATTTTGACTGAATAAAAATCAAGCACAAATTCGATTATGTCAAAAGCATATTGGTCATATAAAAGGGCCACAATGTCATGGAGAGGACAACACAATGTTTAATAGTGAAACTCAGTCCTTGAATAATTTTCTAGTTCAATCTTGGCATAGATACTTAAGTTATTATCAAAGTTTAGAATTCTATGATCAATTACAAAAGAGAACATCATACCATACATAGAGAAGAACAAGCAGAGGGCTTTATAACAATTTTGCACAAGAAAATGAAGCCCAAATCCATAGTGTGTGACTCAGTGCACAAGATGCATAATACCAAAAAAAAACCAAACAAAAAAAGTGAAGACTCAAAGAGACTTGAATGATCAAGAATATGAGTATTTGTAACAATGAATTGTACAGTTAAAAAGAATCTCAAGATGTAACAATCTTGGGAAAATAGGTATAATTATGATTATGTAGGATTGACAGGAACAAAGATGGAAGGAGACAAAGATACAAATAATGAAGGTTGGGAGCGCCATATATAGTATTGATAAAGTGAATATATTATTGTTAGAATGAGTTGGATTGGTTGGTGTATTATGATTGGTATGTACAAAGCGTTTAATTTTTGGCATGTTCGTGACTGTTGTGCATTGTAAATATCATGTGTTCAATGATTAAAATATATCATATGTGTTATAATATGGAATTATATCTCATGATATTGCTTCAGATGGTGCGTTACAATATGGAATTATATCTCATGATGTTGCTTCAGATGGTTCATTATAATATGGTGTTATTGCTTTAGATGGTGCATTATAATATGAAATTATCTCATATGCATTATATCTCATGTTATTCTTTCAAATGTTTCATTATAATATGGTGTTATTACTTCAGATTCTCCATTATAATAAAATTTATCTCATATTATTACTTCATATGGTGCATTATATTTATATATGATGTGTTATATTGTAATTAGAGTTTTGTGCCCTAATTCCAAGGAAACGATTGCTACTCTGTTGCCTCTGTAGAATGTGAAATCGTCATCGCATTTGTTATTTCATGGCTTAGAATAGCTCTTCAAGCTTGATTGTCTTTAGTCGACAGGTTTTGTGTGCTATGAGTAGCAACTTGACCATAATTTAATTGAAAAAATCTACTTTTTCTCTTGTTGAAGTGGTGAGGTAGAAAATGGTTTATACCGTTATCTAGATGGAATTAGCAAAGAAGCTTTATACCAGTAGGCCAACAAATTGTCTCTACCATAGTCCAGTTGGATTCATTAAGAAAGCCTTGTTCTAGGGTATGATAGAACTATAATGATGGTTTAGTAATGAGTTCCACCTTTCCCTAGTGAGAAAGCTTACCAAAGGTTATATTTCTATGCAAGTTTGAGAAAAATCAAATTCTCACTTGTTACCTGTATGTTGATGTAAACCATGTTACTTAAACCTCCACGAGTCGTTCCTCTGAGATCTGGTGCATGAGTTCAACATAAGATGCCTTATATTGGAATGGTAAATACCTGTTGGGTAAGAAGGCAATCTCACACTAATATTTCGTCTAATTTTATTGTATCGTGTTCATAATCGCACAACAATATTGGAAGGTGTTCTCCATGTTTGCTAAGCGGGTCCTTACTATCATTGGAATTAAACTGATGCTATTATTATTGGTCATTATCATTGGTTCTCCATGTAGCCATTATCATTGGTCATTATTGTTGGAATTGAAATCAAAATCTATCAAACACTATCGTTGGTGATTGGCTACATGTAGCCATTATCATTGGATATTATTGTTTCTTAACAATGCTTTGGTTGATATCACAATGCGCTCTTAATGCATGTGTTGATATTACATCGGGTCCTTATTACCAATGCGTTGATATTAAAGTGTGAATTAAAGTGCGAGTTCTTATTATAATGCATTGGTTAACAATGTTCTATGCATGCCATGGAATGATATGGCATTGGAATTAGGCCTTTATACCCTAACATCACTCATACAATGTATGCTACATGCCCACTACATTCCCAACGCATTATTCAAAAAAGAGGTATGTTATTGATCATGATAGTGGAGGAGGTGTAAAACTTGCTTGGTGGAATTGAGATTTATGATGTCTATTTCATTCTCGTTGGAGATCCTCATTCCTATAGAATTTGACATGCAAAATAAGTAGGATGGATCATTATATTCATGATTCTATGGTGATGACAATGACCAATGCGACTAGAAATACTTATCGAACAATTAAATGAATGGAATTGGCCGTGAGACATCAAACATTTTATTTATTTATTTATTTTTCTACGAGAGCTTATGACGTTAAAGATTTTTTAGGCATATACAAAAGACTTGGGATCTGAAGTGGAATTTTGTTTATGTAGTGCAAATCTCTCACACACACACATGAGGGAAGTAATTTTTAATTTGGACAGACATTTAGAGCAGAATGTTTGGTTAAGAGACATTTCATCCAAGTTGCTTTGCTCTCAATTGATAGAGCTTGGGTTTTTCAAGTTTTAAATCTCCAAAATTCTTGCTATTGATGTCAAAGGGGGAGGTAAGCAAAGGTATGGAATGAAGGATAATTTTTTTTTAAAGACAAAAAGGAGAGGAACACTATATTTCCATCAATGCCAAAGGGGGGTAATGTTGGAAATTTGGAACTGATGTCAAATGGTCATGGTAATTAATTAATGCTAAGTGTTGAGCACTAGAGAAGGTATGTAATTACCACTCACTTTGTCATCTTTTCCTTGAATTCATAACTTCTTTACAATATGAAATAAGTATATGGTGAAATATTATGATAGATCTAAGAACATTTGTATGCAAACATAAAATGACTAATAATTACCCTTTTCCTATGCATAAAAAGGAGAAAACGGAAGATCACCGTTCTAAAGGAAAAGACAAGACAAGGTTAATTGTTGTCCCTTTGATAGGGAACTGTATCCAAACAAGGAAATATAAACTGGAGCGTATAAGCCAGGAAAAGGAAGAGGAGGTACCAAATCGGCGTAAGAGAACAAGAAGATAACTTAGAACTAACAGTATGGTGAATCCCTCAGGATCCTTTGATCCCGAGGGATCGCTACCTTAATGATTTGTTGTATCATTGATATCTCTGCTCGACTGCTATAAGAGGAGGCAACATTGCTAGCCCAAGGGATGGAACTATTATGGTTTTTATGAAACTTAATATTGTAATTGGAACTTTGATCATTAACCTTCTCTAAGAGTGATTACTGTAACTTTGTTTTGATGTGTAATATATAAACTTTGGTTGTTGTTTCATCTTTGATTCTGGAGTAATCTTAAGCAGCGTGTCCCTAGAGGCTAAGGGTCCGGCCTTGGTGGATCACTTGCTCCTGTACCATTATTTTCCGATTCGTGTGTGGTTTGATTTCTTTTATCTTCTCTGTTCAGTAATCTGATATTCCTTACTATTTTACATATCAGTTCTGTTACATTTTGTCTACTTGAATAAGTAATGTTATTCTCTACAACAGGAATGTTATGCTATTCACTTTAACTTTATATCGCATCTTTGTTCCTTTAAATAGCTGATATTATCATATAACATTGTTGTTCCTTACAAATTGCCATTGTTGTTCGATTACAGAGTAACAATGTTGTACATTTGTAAGTCGGTATTATTGTGTATTTATCTATGGTTCACTTTTAACGTGATTGCTATTCCATCGTGATCACAATTGCTGTTCCTTTATAACCGTGATTCATACTTGTCATATCAAAGCTCAGATTGCTATTCCTTTTAATATAGGAGTGCTGTGTGTAATATTCGATTGGGTTTTGCTGTGTATTGACATTCGGTTGAAGTTGTTGTTCAATATTTCATTTCCATTGGTTTACTGTCTGATTACTATTTTTTGTTCAAATCATTTCTAAAGTAAAGATTGCTGCTCAATTCCTATAGGATACAATTATTGCTTCATTCACTTATGTAGGTTAAGACTTTGTTGTGCAATCCTGTTATATAGATTAGTCACTATTTCATTTCCTGTCATTTGAATTACCATTGCTTTGGTGTGCAAAATGATTTGAAACTGTAGTGAACATTGATATATGTTGTCCAGTTCCTAGGTTGATGATCTTTTCCTTGAATACTTTTTAATTGCATCAGTTTACAAAGGGAGGAGTTACTGTTAATGTACCCTTGACTAATAAATTGATGTAGCTTTTTGAGTGCATGATTTGAGTTTTAAGTTTTCTTTCTGAAAGTAAGTTTTATTCCAAGCATCCATTTAATATTGTATTTAAAGCACTATACTACTAGCATTACTCTGACAAATGACTGTCTCAAACTGAGTACAGTCTTTGAGATAACAAATCGTTCCTAGATTGATATTAATGTAGGGTAAATAGAGGTGAAAAAGACCCTT
>APFE031127692.1:81626-100514 GCA_000404065.3 Pinus taeda | reverse complement strand
CTCAAGAATCAAAATCCCCCCAGACATTAGGGACTCTCATCATCCCAGACAAAGGAAGTGTTGTTAAGGCCATTCCTGCTAAAGCCATCCCCCCTCCATCTAGCCGACCTAAGAATACCCTCCTAAAAATTCCGAAAGGTTATTGGCACATATTTGACCAAATGGCCCAGAACCAGCCAAACACCCAAACTTCCACACTGCAATATCCCATTGTAGATACTGCAACCAATGCACCAATGAAGGCAATTCCTCTCCAGCATATCCCTACATTTCATGGCCTAACATCAGAAGATCCATATGCATTTTTGTTTGAATTTGATGTGCTATGTAGAGGATATGACTATACCATTGATCCCCAGAAGCTAAAACTATTTCCTTCTACATTAAAAGGAGCTGCTTTATGATGGTTTATGGGGTTTGGCGGAGGTGTTATAAATAACTGGGAACATATGAAAGGTGCTTTCCTGAAGAAATATCAAGATTATTGTAGATCTAGAGAGTTAAAAGATGAAATATTTCAAATGGTAGCTAGACCTAATGAAACACTAAAAGAATATGTTGAACGTTTTCAGTATAATCTTCAAAGATATCTTTATGCATCATTACCCTTACCTGATAATGTATTAAAAACAACATTAATTAAATGCATTGTTATGAAACCAGCTCAAGAAAAGATAGAAAAGATAGATCAACGCCTTAGAATTTAGCCTCTTCAAGGGGGAAAACTCCTTTACATTACATAAATGAACAATTCTTGGATGATTCAAATGATAAAACCTCCTTTCTATATATAGGTGTCTAAGGAGTCATAATATAACCCAGCCGACCTAACAATAATAATATAAAGCCACAAAAATAACAATAGAGGGATTCTATGGGACACAGTAATAACAATATGCTGACAATAGGGGCACAACAATATTAATAAGGGGTACAACTACAATAGTAATGGGGTAATCACTAGTATTATAGGGACCCAACAAAAGCATTTTATTTGCTCGTCATTCTCAAACACTTACCAATGTATCATGTTATTAGGCATAGAAGGTTTGTACCTAACTTCGACCTCATACCTAAGAAGTGGATTTTGGGGTGGCTTAAAATTGTTGGCAGCAATAGTAAGCGAGTCAACCATTTGATTCCCTCTCTGGGTAGGAATTGGTCATTGAACGCTAGGAAGAAGTTTCCCATCAAGTCCCACACCTCATTTCTATAAGCCCTTAGCCTAGGGTATTTAGTTTGACATTTATTTTTTATTTTCTTTACTACTAGATCAGAGTCTCTATACACAGTCAGACATTCAAAATTCAATTTCCTTGCTGCTTGCAATCCAAATAGTAATTCCTCATATTTTTCCACATTATTTGTTGCTTTGAATTCTATTTTAAATGAAAGATGGACCAAGCTACCCTCTAGAGATACTAGCAACACCCCTGCTCCATTACCTTCCCTAGAATTAGCAACATCAAAGTACAACTTCCATACTTTACTATTATCTTTGAGTTGATCATTTAATTGGGTTTTTGGGTGTAGCTGAGTTTCTTCTAAGATGAAATCATCATCTTCTAACTATAGACAAGAGAGATCAATCTATCTCCCATACACAAGAGAATTATTTGAGCCCTCAACTTTGGTAACTATTTTAATGAACCTTGATTCTTTATACATTCTTCTTTCTTCCCGGCCACCAAAGGTATGGATGGTGGCATAAGTCAGATCAAACTTGATGGAACCTCCAATCTTTGACCCCCAATATCTAGATAGAAGCATACCAAATCTTGGAGGGATATCGGCTACTATAATGTCCATTTCTACCCTTTTTACTAGGATATGAGGCAAGTCCACCACTAAGTCCTTGATCATTCCCAAGAATTTTACTCTCTTAAAGTTGAAAGAGTATATATCTTTCTACAACCTAGTTATTTGTAGGCTAAGTTGCTCCATTAATGTTAATGGCATCATATTGTGAGAGGCACATGAGTCTAGCATGCATTTGTGAAGTAGGAGGTCATGTAGTACAAGAGTAACATAGAAATGTGTAGTGGAGGGATCTTGCTCTTCAACATAAGGTCCAAAGACTATCATTGGCCTTTCTTCTTTGATATTTAAACTATCATGTGATGGGGATGAAGTGGATGGAAGCATAAACTAGGGGACTTCAACTTTATAAGTGGGTTGTTTCAAGAGTTCAGTTAAAGTAATCAAGATTTTTACTTTCTTAAGTTCCTTATGAGGATTGAAGGCAATTGAACCTTTTTCTGTAATTCCAGTCTTTATCGGTTCTCTTTCTTTCTCACAGGTTTTCTTAGGGGTGAAATATCCCTTCTCCTCTTTGAGTACTTTAGCCTTATAGAAGTTTGATTTAAGGAATCCTTCTTTTTCTGAATATTTGGATCTAATTGTCCCTTCCCCTTGTAAGATAGTCTAGGAGTCTCTTGGGAAGAAGCACCTTAATTATGATATTGTTCTCTTGATCTCTTTTTAGAGGACTGAAGATCATATTTCCTATGTAGTAGGGCCTACATGAAATTAGTGAACTGCTTGTAGTAATCACCAATCTCTCCATCGTTCAACGCTGCATCCAAATTGTTTCCTTCTTCTTCATAAGTTATGATTTCTTTCTCCTCGTCCAAGAAAGAGAAATACAAGTTCCCTTGAATTTCATGGGTGTCTTCTATCTACTCATCTGGATCATCCTTTATGTACAATGGGGGATGGATATGGTCTTCTTGTTCCTTCCTTTCTCTTTGTAGTATTTGTAATGGTGGACTTATGTACTGGGAATCAAAGTCTTGATTAGAAACTTGAGAATTTTGTCTTTGGAGACTTTTATTTTCTAGTTCCAAGTTAACCAGTTTATTCGATAAGTTTTTTATTAACTTGTCCATTTCCTCCAACTTTTGTTCCTAGGACTCTTTTCCATGACTAGAAGAAGCTTCTTACTATTTTCTTTTCTTCTCATCTCCAGGATCACTTTTTCTTCTCGACTTCCCTATGGATGTGAAGTTGGCTTCTACCTTGAGATCATCAAATTGAATTTGATCCAAAGTACGAGACTTCCTTTCTCTTAGTGTGAAACCAAACTTGGATTCAAACATCCCAACAAAAAATACTCGAGCAGTGGCCTAGGGAGGTTTAATTTCAGCATCTAGGTTGTTGTATTGTTTATTAAACATTTTTATAAATTCTGAGGTTTAATTTCAATATGTAGGTTTCTTCTTCATGGCATTGAACTCAGTGATAATATACCCATGATCTCTCTTCTCTCCCCACTTCTGAATAAAGGAGTTCCCCATCTCTTCCCAAGTGGAAATGGAAGCATCTGGTAAGGATTTAAACCACTTCCTAGTCTCCCCATCAAGAGATTGGACAAAGAGATGCAACACCACATCTAAGTGCTCGACATTTAAATTCTTTGCAAATGCACAAAATATTTTTATATGTCTTTGTGTGGAGATATCATCTTCTATGTTGAACCTGGGCATGATTTTGAGGTATTCTTGTGGCATGGCACTAAAAGGTTGGGGCAGGTCTAATGGAGCATATTTGTTCAGTAGGAAGCATGGAAAAACCATCTGGAGTAATGGAGGTGGTGCTAAATTTATCAAGGGTGTCTATACTATGACAAATTGCAGGAGAGTAGATGGACTACGACTTGTGGAATTGTTTATATTATGAGTAGGATGGCTATTGAATATACATTTTCCCTCTTCAAATTCAGGGGGAGGAGGGAATGAGAAGGAAAGAGTGTTGACTGAAACTTCCTCTTCTTTGACTTTTGAGGGGACCGTAGTATGTATCAGACCACTTTCGGACAGATATATTAGGACTCTAGGAGTAAATTTTGAGCATTGAATTATGAAATGTTGAGAGTTGGATGAAGAGGCTTCAAGAAAAGAGGAGACAATAGCATTGGTGGTAGGGGTTTTTTCCTTCCAAACTCTTCTATAGATTAGTTTTTCTGAATAAGATACAGATGGTGTTTTTTGCTGAGAGGTATATGAGCGGGTGTGGGCCTTCTAAAAGAAAGGATGATATACTTAGGATTTGGAAAGTAGAGTTTCCAAGGTAATGAATCTACAACCCGGACATCTTTTCTCACCATAACAAAGATTGTATGAATGTCATACCCAAGGGAAAATTCTCTAATTCGTTCCCTAGCAACGACGCTAAAAGATGTTGTCAATCCTAGAGACAGTCTCTGGATTACAATGAGACCAGTGCCTAGGACATCTAGAACTGGTGCATTCTTATTTATCTCTAAATAATTTAGAGCACCATTTAATGTCACTTAATTTGAGTTTATTTGGTTCAAGACAACTTCAGAAAGGTATAACTCATGAATTCTTATACATGAGAGATGCACTCAATGGCGGCCAATATTGCTCAAGGACTTATAGTTAATTTTATTTGATATAGATATGATAGTAGCAGAAATAAGAGGTGAAATCCATCACATAAAGCTTGAGAACTCAAGAATTCTACATATATTTGAATTTAGGTAGAAATTATATCAAAGAAATACTAGTGGAAGCTAAGATACATGGAGCGCATTTAAAGATCTAACTTCCACAATTCAAATAGGCATTCTTCATCAATAGTTCGATTTAAATGGATTTGCATTTAAGAGGAAACACATATAGCAGCTTCTTAACATGAAACCTAAGATGAATATGAAACATTTATGGAAACACTAAGGAGAAGAGACATACTGAAATCCCAAAACGAAGGAATCACCATAGATATTCCATTAATATTCTGTGAAACAGACATTCTGAAATAACCAGAACATTGCCTTCACAAAACGGTATGAAGGTCCTTTCCAAACTTATGAACCCTTATTTTTGTCCTTCAAAATTTAATATATAGGCCTTTCAGGCAGAGCTAGGCCATTAGCGAGATACTCCTTTCTTGATTTAGTTCATTATGACAAAACATCTCAAAACTCCAGCATGTACAAACGCATAGTTGTTCTTAACTAAAATGTACTCATGTAACATAACAAAGTAAAAACAGTAAGTGAAAATAACATAAAATTAATTGAAATGCCAAATTTGGCATGATCTAGAGGATCTTCAAGAGTGGTGAGATGATGTTGTCTGTTGTGGAGTGTGTTGTGCCTGTGGATCAACAACTTGTATGAGTGGCGAAATAACAAATTGTTCACACCGTTTCCACAAGATTGGAGGAGGGTGAGGAGTAGAGTTGAACCATTTGTAGCTAATCCTCAAATAAATTATATTCGATTATTACAACCTGCAATGAAAGATACTTCCAACCATCTCGAGTAATTGGAACTCTCTCATTAAGAAATTCACCATCGGTTTTTCCATTAAGAGTCGGAATTTTCTCATGGGATGAACTTTCCCTTCTTTTAGATTCTATCATTTTTTGATTGTATTCTTCTTGAGGTAGAAACTCCCCATGAGGCCCCTAGCAGTTTGGTAGCCCATACTCATGATTATGTCAAACTCTTCATTGAAAGAGGTCACTTCTTTTTGTACCTTGACAAGGCTCTATTATGCTCTAGCTCTGGCTTCTTCTTTCAAAACCACTTTGGGGATCTCCATCACAACACTGACCCTGTCCACTACATCCATAGGTCTCAACTCCTCAGTTGGCCTTTCAAGAAATGAATAAACCTCTAGGAAGTCTAGGAGCACTTTATACTTATCTCTTTGGTGTTCACGATTGATGATTCATACTCTCTGCTAATGATCTTTTGCTCATGTATTAAAGTCACATATTCCTAGATGCAATTCATTTCCTCAATAATCTCATCCCACACCAATTGTCTAGCTTTGAGGAGAGACATATTTCCCTTCAATTTGGTCTTGAGCTCATTTATCTCTTGTTTTGCAACCTGTAGGTTCTTATTAGCCTATTCAATATTGGTAACTGCAACCTGCAACTTTTTTCCTTCTGAGCTAACTTAGCATTCGCAGTATATAAGTCCCCCTTTGTCTTCTTCAATTCACTTTCATAAATCTGAATCTCAGTCAAGGCCTGCGTGAGGTGCTTAGTGGGGTTCTAAGGTTCTTCAACTAGTACCACCACACATACATGAGTGTCAATCTTCTTCTACAATTGGGTCACCATCTCTTCCAGAGCTACTACTTCATCTCTTCTATCAATTAGGTCCTTCATCAATTTTTATTTCTCCATCTCGACCTCTGATAGATCCTTTGTTTGGACATGTTCACTTCTAGTCATCTTTATCCTATGCCTCAAATCTTGATTTTCTTTCTGAGTTGATTGGAGAATGGATTCCACAATGGTTTTGTCATCTGGGTTTACTACCAATTGAATTATCAACTCTTTATATGATTCCTTCTGAGATAAAAATCTTTGGAGTTGGCCTTCTCTATTTCTACTCTATTGGGAACTTTTCCTATAAATGTATTGGTTTTACTGATGGTCATGAGGTTCTTACCCAGATCGTTATATAACATCTCCCCTACCTTCTTATGTAAGTTGAACTTATCTGAAAAAGGGACTTTGGTTAAGTTCAGAGAGACATCGAGGGTTTTCAGCTAGGATCCTATAGGTAAAGATTGCATTGATGGATGTTGCAATGAAATTATCATCTCATCCTTCTCTAGGTCCATAACAGTTAGTAATTGAGTGTGATGATATGTTGATTGGGAAGCCATCAGTCTCTACATTCTCTCCTTGACATTTTTTTTTCTTTCCTCAATAAATTTTTCTATAGGCCAACTAGATCCTGTAACAACAACACTATCCTTACAGTCTAGGATGACTACTTTGGTGGTGGTTGAAGCTGTGACTGGTGGTGGATTTTCTAGATTAACTTGAAATCCTAGATGATCTAGCATAGGTTCCTCTAGCTATATCCACACTTATTCTTCTACTTCTTCCTCCTTTGGACCTTGACTCCTAGTCATTTTATTTATATGAGCTTCCTCCATCTTAGTACCCCCAGTTGAGTCAATGGTCCTCTTTGATGATTTTCCCATGTTTACTGGGGATTTGATCTTCATTTTTGTGTTAAGAGGCCATGAATCAAAGTTAGCTTTCCATTCAATTTCGGGCTTAGGGTCATGCACGTAAGTTGATGCGTTAATATTTTCTCTCCTTCAAGTAATGATGCCTTGGGGATCATAATTCTAAGTTTCTCCCTTTTCGAGATCTATGGACTCAAGTAGGGCCTCAACTATTTTAAAAGCCTGCCTTCTGTTTAATAAGAAAGGGCCCACAAGCTGTCCCATTTTAAAATTGTAACCTTTCTTTGCTGGTACAAAATGAAGCAGGTCTACACTAAGGATCTGTTGAATAAATTCAAGGGTGAAAATCCTCATAGGCATTAATACTGGTAAGCAATCTGGATGACATTCACAACCATAAACCTGAAGCTTTGTGTAATCCTCATAAAGGTACCTGTCTCCTATCATATCATCCTTGCTGAGTTGGAGGAACTCCTTTTGGTGCAGGTAGATTCTAGGTGGCAGGGTCCATGGACGATCCTATATGTAATGGCCATGAAGGTCGAGATGAATTGGGAATATCCACCCAGGTCGGGTCTTCTTCTTATAGAGATATTCCAGTCAAAGACAAAATTTCATTATTTGTTGGGAGAAAACACATGGATGTCCAAACATTGGAATTATTCAACATGGGTATATAGGAATAGGTAGTATAGAAGAGAATAGTAGCGAAAGTAAGAAGTGGTAGGGAAGTAATGAAGTTGAAAACATAATGCCATGAATAGAATGGGACATTGAGAAAGCAACCAATTTGTTTCATTTTATGTAGACACCCCAAGATGGCCTTATTTATCATGTGCAAGCTATCTTCACCCATCAAATAGGTGATTATAGAAAGGATGGGTTGAACGGACTCCTGGAAGAGGGAAAAACTCTTCTAGGGGAAGGTATTTAACTTCAGGCACAAAGATTTGGTCTAGGAAGGAATGTTGTTCATAGGGAGGGACAGTAATGAAGTGATGAAGTAGGGTAGTGTCGATGAATGGCTGCATTGTGGAAGAAATAGGGAATATTAAATCCCTTTGGATCAAGGTAGGGGTTACTTCCATAATTTTAGTCCCTAAGGTAGAAACAAATCATTTCTTGTTTTCTTGGTATGTTGCAGCAAGCAAGGATATAAATTTAGGGAAATGATTGACTGAAGGTGCAATTTGAAAACAAAGAGTTGACAACACTAAAAGTGTCTTCTTCCCTCACATGGTTAGAAAATAGTTCAAAGAAGAGGTCGACGAGATGATAAGGACAAGCGGGATCTGAATTTGACTCTTGGAATCCATTAAGGGATGGAGATTGGAATACTTTGCCTCGTGGGTTTTAAGGGTTGCGGCTGAAGTTTGATTCATTTTATTGAGTGAATCAAAATAAAACCACAAGTGGTCAGGGTGTCAGGTTACCTAGATCCTGTAGGAGTATCTGAAAGTGACATTGAGAGTGGTCCTTATAAGGTTCAGGTACGGGGAGGGGGATGTCCTACGTAAGCGACTAGCTAGGGATATTCTTGCTGGGACTATAGAGTAGCTATCGAGAAAGGTAGGTTTAGTGACAAGTTGCTATATATTAATGAGAGAACAGTCATCCAAGTGGTGATCTTAGGTATCAGAGGAAACGTATGTGGTGGCGTAGGGTTGGTTAGGAGAAAGGCAAGTAGAGAATAGGAGTGGGAGCAAACAATCATGATTTTACCTCTACCTTTAACTTTAGGCCCTATGGTCGTTGTTCGTGAGCAGCCAATGGGAGGAGCCCATCTAGTAGGTGTCTTCCACTATGCTATGGTAGCTAGTCCCGTGAGTGGAGTGAACTCTCTCCTTGGCCCCAAAACCAATTAGGACCATCAGATTGGTGTTTGAATTACAACACCGATGATGTTTCTCCCTTTAATTCTCGTGCAAGTTATGCCCCCGGAGTTGGTTTAGAGCATTAGAGGGTCATGAAGGACAATGATCCTAGTGAAAGAAACACGCACTTTACCTTATGCTCAAAATATCATTGGGTCCCTTGATCATTTGGGTCATGGTTAGGTCTGAGCCCTCGATTTGCAATACAGGTTGCACTATGGATTATGTACCAAAAGTGTTATGAAACCAACACACAAAAAGATAGAAAAGATAGATAAATGCCTTATAAATAAGCCTCTTAGAGGGGGTAACCTCCTTTACATTACACAAATGAACAATTCTTGGATGATACAAATGACAAGACCCCCTTGCTATATATAGGAGTCTAAGGGGTCATAATATAGTCAGAGCCGACATAACAATAAAAATGTAAGGGAATAATAATAACAATACTAGGCTTCTAAGCGGCACAATAATAACAATATTGGGACTAGATGGGCACAACAATATAATAAGGGGGTTGTACTAATAACAATAATGGGTTACACTAGTAGTATAGGGACCTAACATGCCTCTCTCTCTCAAAAAGTGTTGTCCTCAATGCTTGAGTAGTTCTTGATGCTTCTGTATAAATTCTTGTCCTCCCATGTGGAATCTTCAGTGGGTAAGTTCTTCCACTTGATGAGATACTCTGAAATTGATCTATTTCGTAGTTGTCAATTTCTCGATTCTGTGACTGCTTCAGGTTCCAATATGATTTTTCCTTCCTTGTCAAGTTCTCACAATACTGTTTGAACTGGGATCTTCTACAACTTTTGAATGAGTTCCCACTCCTTTGGGCATATGGATATCTGTAAGGCCTGATTTTTGGAGGAACACTTCCTAGAATCAAATGAATAGCATGATCATGATTGAAAATAAGTGGTAGGGCTTTGGGAGTCTCAAATACCTTGGAATGATTGTCCAAAATGTTTTAGAGATCTGGAGAAATACATGATTTCGATGTGGGATCCTCTAGTGAACATAATTGTGCAATTACGCCCCATTGTTATTTATTTAGAATCTTTGTCATGCTATTAGAGTTGATTATATTTCTTGGTTTCCCTTCGATAGCCCTTAATTCAACTTCCTTTCCTTCCCAAAAAAATTTCAAGAAAAGTTCTTGAAAATTAAAACCTATTGTACCCAAATATTGTAGCCATTGGACTCCTAGTAAAACATCAGCACCACCCATTGGAATGGAATGAATTGGGCTATTCAATACATATTCTCCCATGGATAGCTTGATATTATGGCACTTTCCAGAGCAATTTATGGTTCGCCACTTGCAACCATCACTTGACACTCTGGTGCTGGATATAGGAAGCAATTCAATTCCTTTGCTATCTTAGAATGAATAAAATTATGGGTACTGCCCGAATCAATCAACACTATTACCTTTTTCTTCTTGATATGTCCTTCTATCTTGATAGTTTGAGGAGTGGTAACTTCTTCCAATGCATTACAAGATATGGTCAGATTCATTTTTGATGCTCGATGTGATCTTTTGTTTCTTGAACATTTTTATTCTTGATATGTCCTTCTATATTGATAGTTTGAGGAGTGGTAATTCCGGCCAATGCATTACAAGATATGGTCGGATTCATTTCTTCTTTCTCGATGTGATCTTTCACTTCTTTAACCTTTTTCTTCTTGATATGTCCTATCTTGAGAGTTTTAGGAGTGGTAATTCTTTCCAATGTTTTACATGATATGGTCGGATTCATTTCTTCTTTCTTTGGGGTGGATTCCTAGTGTATATCCTCTTCTTTTGATGTTTCTTGATCCTTTTCTTCCTCTTATTCATAGTCTATGTAAAATAATTTCTTCTTAGCACACTTATGACCTTTAGTGTATTTTCTATCACAATTGTAACAAAGCCCTTTTTCTATTTCTTCCAAATGTTGTGGTGTAAACCTTGCAGGTTCTAGAAGGCTAGGAGAAAAAACACTTCCATAATTATATTTGTGAGTGGTGGGATTCCTTGTTTCCATAATTTCACTTTCAATTTTTCTTGCCAACTTGAATGCCTTCTCCAATGAATCAAGTTCCCAAAGACGAACCTCATGTTGAATGTTATCCTTTAAAGTCCCTATGAAGACATCCACCATTTTCTTATCTGGAATATCATTTATCCTTATATTCAATTTTTGGAAGTCCTCAATGTGCTCTACCATTGAACCCTTTTGTTTGGGATTTATCATTTGGCTAGAGAAGGTGTTTCTCTTTGTATCCTCATAATGTGCTATCATTTCCTCCGTGAAAATTGACCACGTGACAAGTGGTTTACGAAAACAAAGCCCTTTATAACATAAAAATTGATTCAATTCTAAATAATTAGATGCAATACACACCTTTTGTAACAATGGTACACCATGTAGATCAAAATATTTCTCCATCTATAGTATCAAATTTACCAGATCCTTGTCATCAAACTTCCTAATATTGTTTTTTCTTGATTTTAGGAACTAGATATTGAAATGACCGTAACTCTGTAATTTCGGATCTTCTAGTTCTAAAATCATGATCTATAGTAGCCCTCTACGTCCTCCTTCCAATGCCACCAGTCTGATCAAAATTGGATTCTCCAAGAAAGAGTTATGCACAATCTCCCAAGATTACCTGATTATATACATTTTCAGAATATTGAACTTGTATGAAGTGCCACATGTCACTGTTTTGACCTTCGAATCTGAAAACAATACACCGAAAACAAAAGTCTATATTCTTTCTGTAACTTCTTATGAAATTTAAATTTGATGCTCAGAGAGATAGTTATGACACTTTTCCCTAGGTCACTCGTTTAGGATGTAATTTGAGCGTCTTCCAAAACCCTAATTTCCTTAGATCATATATCCATAAATATAGCGATACAAGATCTGAAATTTGGACCCAAGGTGTAGATCGATTTCTTCTCAAATGGGGTTTTCTTTTTAGCTTTCGAAACTTCGTATCAATAATGATATAGCAAAAATTCCATGATGACCTATTTTAGATGAAATTTTGGAATTTGCAAAAACCCTAACTTCCTTAGATCATATCGCCGAAAATATAGCAATACAAGATCTAAAATTTCAACTCGAGGTTGAGCGAGATTTCACCTCAAATGGTTTAGCTTCTGAAATGTCACAGAAAAATAGTTATAGTGAAAATGCCACGATGACCTATTTGGAGCAGCAAAACCCTAGAACCCAAAGTTCTAATACCAAATGTTATGAAACCAACTCACAAAAAGATAGAAAAGATAGATAAACATCTTAGAAATAAGCCTCTTCGAGGGGGCAACATCCTTTACATTACACAAATGAACAATTCTTGGATGATACAAATGACAAGACCTCCTTTCTTTATATTGGAGTCTAAGGGGTCATAATATAGTCAGAGCTGACATAACAATAATATTGTAAGGGCATAATAATTACAATAGTGGGCTTCTATGGGGCACAATAATAACAATATGGGTACTACATGGGCACAACGATATAAAAAGGGGGTTGTATTAATAACAATAATGGGTTACACTAGTAGTATAGGGACCTAATAGAAAGAGGTTGGTTCTTATGATTTATATTGAGAGTAATTATGCCCTTTAACTTTGATAATCACAATCCTATTGAAATATTGGAGAAGAATATTAGGGCTGGAGATAACACCTCCAAAACTCTGTAATGGGAAACGTCAAGCCTCAAGCCAACAGCCTACCTCCTTGAACCCCTAACCTACGTAGTCACCATACCCTAGCCTCCCTTACCTATGCATTGGGTCATATCAAGCCTTACTCCTAGCCCTTGACCTCCTGTTCTATGCGACTGTGCAATCCCTGAGCTAGCCTATCAATCCTACCTCTTAGTTCTATCTTAATTTCTGATTTTCATGAAGCATGATAGAATATGTTATTCAACCAGCGCACAAAATAAAAGAAGAGATATATCAACGACTTCAAAAATAGCCTCTTTAAGGGGGAAACCTCCTTTACATTACACAAATGAAAAATTCTTAGATGATACAAATGAAAAAACCTCCTTTCTATATATAGGAGTCTAAGGGGTCATAATATAATCATAACCGACATAACAATAATAATGTAAGGGCACAAAAATAACAATATGGGGACTAGATGGGCACAACAACAACAGTAAGGGGGCTACACTAATAACAATGAGGGAATACACTAGTATTATAGGGACCTAACATGCCCCTCTCCTTCAAAAAAGTGTTGTCCACAATGCTTGAGTAGTTTTGTATACTTCTGTATAAAATTCTCATCCTCCCATGTGGAATCGTTTATGGGTAAGTTCTTCCATTTGATGATATACCCTGAAATTGATCGATTTCGTAGTTGTTGAGTTCTTGTTTTCGTGACTTCTTCAAGTTATAATATGATTTTTCCTTCCTTGTTAAGTTCTCACAATATTTCTTCAACTGGGAGCTTGTCACTTATAACCTCCGTTAAGCATGAAACATGGAAAACTGGGTGCACTCGGGAAGATGTAGGAATCTCCAATGTGTATGCGATAGTACCATTATTTTGCAACACCTTGTAAGGACCATAATACTTTGGTGATAATTTATTATCCTTCTTAGCTTGCTTGAGGAGAATCTTTTTAATGGTTGTAGTCGTAAAAATACTCAGTCACCCACATCAAAACTTCTTTCGCTGCGATGTTGATTTTCCTATTGTTTCATTATTTTCTACGCCAAAGTGAGGTTATCCTTTAAGAGTGGGAGAACTTGTTGTTGATTCGCGATGTGATCTTCCACTCCTTGAACCTTAGAATTTTCTCTTAAATATAATGTGATGGATGGAGGATGATATTCATAAAGTTCCATAAATGGGGTCATTTTTGCTACAGTATGGAAGGAAGTGCTATACCAACATTCAGCTTTAGGTAAGCACTTGACCCATTGTGTCTGTTTATCAGATACAAAGAAACAAATATATCCTTCCAAACATTTTTTCACTGTATCAGTTTGCCCATATAATTGTGAATAATAAGATGAGCTATGAGCTAATTGAGTACCCAAACAAGAAAATAATTATGTCCAAAAATTTCCAGTGTAGGATCTCTATCGCTTACAATAATCTTTGTATTTCCATGTAGCTTTTGAATTGTTTTCATAAATTCAGTAGCAACTATACTGGCTTTAAAGGGATGAGATAATGCACAAAAGTGTGCATACATGGTAATTCTATCAACTACCACCATGATGACACTCTTTCCTTCATACTTGGGTAAACCTATGATAAAAGCCATTGAAACCTCGTCCCAATGTTGACTTGGAATGGATAAAGGTTGTAACAGACCCGAGGTCATAATTGTATCAACTTTATTTTGTTGGAAAACCAAACATATTCTGCCACAAACTTTTGAATATCATATTTAAGTCCATCCAAAAAAATTCCTTCTTAACCCTGTGGTAAGTTTTTAAAAATCTTGAGTGCCCTCCTAAGGAAGAGGTGTGCAATTTTGGAAGAATCTTTTGTTTGAGTTGGGAATTCTTACAAAGGTATAAGTGATATTTGTACCATAATGAATCGTTATTCCTGCTAAATGTATCAGATGTACTAGGATCTTGAGGCAACTTTTGAATGAGTGCCCACACTTCTTTGTCATTTTTCCATTCATCCCTTGCTTTAGCTATCCAATCTAGTTGGAGAATAGAAATAGCACAAAGAAATGCTTCCACATCTTCATCCTTTCTTTATAGTGCATATGCAACAACATTTTTCTTCCATTTTTTGTAGATGATTTCAAAGTCATAAACCAACATCTCTGTAACCCATTTCTTCTGAAGATAATATTTGTTCTAAAAAGTATTCAAGACTATCATGATCTATTTTTACCTTGAAGTGACTTACCATTAGGAAAGGTTTCCATTCCTTAAGTGAATTTAATATTTCCAACATTTCCTTCTAATAAATAACTTTGTGTAAATACTTTCCTTTGATTGGATGATCTTGAAAAGAAATGGGTCTACCTTCCTGCACTAAAACAACACCAATTCCATTTCCTAAGGCATCACATTTCACAATAAAGGTTTTTGTGAAGTCTGGAGTAGCTAAGAACGGTTCTTGGCACATTGCCTCTTTAAGATGCTCAAAGGGTTTAGTTTCTTCTCGAGCCCAAGAAAATGCATCTTTCCTCAGTAATGTTACTAGAGGTGCTACTATTCTCCCATAATTCCTAACAAACTTGTGATAATATCCTATCAACCTGAAAAAGTACTCATAGATGCTTTATGGATGTGGGGATTTTCTATTCCTTAATGGATTTAATTTTGTTAGGGTCTACCTTAACACCCTCATGAGATACAATATGACCCAGATATTTCACCTCCTATGCTCCAAAGAAACATTTGGAGGTTTTTTCATATAATTGTTTCTCCTCTAATATCTTGAGCACCCTATCAACATGTTGAACATGATCCTTCCAAGACTTTTTGTAGATTAATCTATCATAAAAAAAATACACACAAATTATCTAAGGAAGCATTTGAAAATGAAATTCATCAAACATTGAAATGTAGAAGGTGCATTGGTAAAGACAAAAGGCATGACCAAAAATTCATAATAACCCTCATGAGTTATAAATTTTCCTTTCGGAACGCCTTCAGTATTCATTCTTATTTGATGATATCCTTAATGAAGATCAAACTTGGTCAAGTAAATTTCTCTATGTAATTCATCCAATAATTAATCAATGATAGGAATGGAAAATTTATCTTTAATACTGAGCTTGTTGATCGCCCTATAATCCAAACACATGCGCCATGATCCATCATTCTTGTGCACCAATACTACTGGAGTAGAGAAATAACTTTGACTAGGTTGAATTATATCATCCTCTTTCATTTCTGCAACTATACATTCAATTTCACTCTTTTGGGCATAGGGATATCTCTAAGGCTTGATGTTTGCAGGAATAGTTCCTAGAATCAAATGAATAGCATCATAATGATCATGAATAGGTGGGAGGGATTGGGGAGTATCAAATACCTTGGAATGATTGTCCAAGAATTTTTGGAGGTCTAGAAAAATAAATGATTTTGATGTTTGAACCTCTAGTGAACATAATTGTACAATTACGCCCCATTGTACTTTCTTTAGAAGCTTTTTCATGCCAATAGAGTTGATTATCTTTCCTGGTTTCCCTGTGATACCCCTCAATTCAACTTCCTTTCCTTCCCAATAAAAATTCAAGTTCTTGAAATTTAAAAGATATCGTACCCAAAGATTGTAGCCATTGGACTCCTAGCACAACATCAACACCACCCATTGGAATGGAAAGCATCGGATTATTCAATACATATTCTCCCATGGATACCTTAATATTATGGTAGTTTCCAGAGAAATTTGTGGTTCCTCCATTTGCAACCATCACTTGACACTCTAGTGCTGGATATAGAAAGCAATTTAATTCCTTGGCTATCTTACAATGAATAGAATTATGGATACTACCTGAATCAATCAATATTATGACCTTTTTCTTCTTGATATGTCCTATATTGAGAGTTTGAGGAGTGGTAATTCCTGCCAATGCATTACATGATATGGTCAAATTCATTTCTTCTTTCTCTAGGGTTGGTTCCTGGTGTATATCCTCTTCTTCTAACATTTCTTGTTCATTTTGTTCCTCCTCTTCACAATCGATGTAAAATCATTTCTTCTCAGGACACTTATGACCTACACTGTATTTTATATCACAATTGTAACAAAGCACTTTTTCATTTTTTCTTCCAATTTTTGTGGTGTCAACCTTGTAGGTTGTGGAAGGCTAGGAGAAACCACACTTCCATATTTATATTTGTGAATGGTAGGCTTCTTTGTTTCCATAATTTTTCTTTCATTTTTTCTTGCCAACTTGAATGCCTTCTCTAATGAATTAGGTTCCCAAGAGCGAACCTAATATTGGATGTTATCCTTTAGAGTCCCTATGAAGACATCAATCCTATTCTCCTCTGGAAGATCATTTACCTTATATTCAATTTTTGTAAGTTCTCAATGTGCTCCACTATTGAACCATTTTCTTCAAGATTTATCAATTAGCTAAAGAAGGTGTTGCTCTTTGTATCCTCATAATGTGTTATCATTTCCTTTGTAAAAATTGACCAAGTGAAAATTTGTTTACGAGAGCAAAGCCATCAATGCCATGTTAGGTCCCTATAATACTAGTGATTCCCCCATTACCATTGTCGTTGTATCCCTTATTATTATTGTTGTGCCCCTATTGTCCCCATATTCTTATTATTGTGCCCCATAGAATCCCTCTATTATTATTTTTGTGCCTTTATATTATTATTGTTAGGTTGGCTTGGTTATATTGTGACCCCTTAGACTCCTATATATAGAAAGGAGGTTTTGTCATTTGAATCATCCAAGAATTGTTCATTTGTGTAATGTAAATGAGGTTTCCCCCTCGAAGATGCTGAATTCTAAGGTGTTGATCTATCTTCTCTATCTTTTTGTGAGTTGGTTTCATAACATTTGGTACCAGAGCTTTGGATTCTAGGGTTTCGTTGCTCCAAACAGGTCATAGTGGAATTTTCGCTATAACTTTTTTTTTGAGACATTTCAGAAGCTAAAAAAACCCATTTGAGACTAAATCACACTAAACCTTGGGTTCGAATTTCATATTTGTCTCGCTATATTTTCAGAGATATGATTTGAGGAAGTTATGGTTTTTGCAAGCTCCCGAATTTCATCTAAAACAAGTCATCGTGGAATTGCTGCTATAACACTTTCGCTGTGAAGTTTCAGAAGATAAAAAAAACCCATTTGAGAAGAAATCGGTCTGCACCTCGGCTCCAAATTTCAGATTATGTCTTGCTATATTTTCAGAGATATAATCTGAGGAAGTTAGGGTTTTTGCAGACCGCCGATTTACATTCCAAACAAGTCACCTTGAGAAAATAGTCATAAATTTCTCTCTAAGAATCAGATTGAATTTTTTTAAGAAGTTATAGAAGTAGGACAGACTGTAGTTTGTTTGGGTATCATTTCTAGAACCTAAGGGTGAAACAGTGACCCACGACACGTCGTAAAAGTTTGCATAATGAACCTGTCTATACTCAGTTCATCGTGAGAGATTTCGCATAACTCTTCATTGGAGAATCTAACCTTGATCAGACTTATGGGGTTAGAATTGTTACTCAGAGAGTTATTGCAAGAAGAAATTTTAGACCTGTGAGATCCAAAATTATAGAGACACATCAGATTCAATATCGAGCTCCTACAAAGTGAAAAAAGATGTATAGTTTTTTAAAAAAATTTGCATAATCTTGGTTTGAAAAATTAGTTTGAAGGAATTCAAAGGACATAGTGAAGCATTATTATCAGTAATTGATGCCTCGAAGAAAGAAAATTGAAACACCTAGTAAGCAACCTAAAAGCTCTAGCATGAATCACGAAGAAGAGGAAGAAATACAACATGATATATCAAAATTATGAGACCAAGTGCAACAAATTTCACTCGCACAAAAAGTAACAGAAAATAAGATGGATGGTTTAAAGAAAGACGTAGAAGCTAATATGGATGGTTTAAAGAAAGGCATGGAAGCTAAGATGGATGGTTTAAAGAAAGGTGTAGAAGCTAATATGAATGATGTGGAAGCTAAGATGGATGGCATGGAAGCTAAGATGGATGATTTAAATAAAGGAATGGAAGATTTGAAGACAAATTTCATAGTCTCTAACATTGGATCAAAGAACCACCATGTTCTAAAGATAAATATGAGGAAGTTTGATGGCAAGGATACCAGAACATGGATACTACAAATGGAGCAATTTTGTAATCTCAATAATGTGTAAAACACACAAAAGGTATGCATTGCAACTTTATATTTGGAACCAAATCTGTTTGTATGGTATCGATGGCTTTGCTCTCGTAAAAAAATTGTCACTTGGGCTATTTTTACAAATGAAATGATAGCACATTATGAGGATACAAAAAGAAACATTTTTTTTAGCCAATTGATAAATCTCAAACAAAAGGGTTCAATGATGGAGCACA
>APFE031127692.1:46920-77500 GCA_000404065.3 Pinus taeda | reverse complement strand
ATAGAATCGCTCTATTGTTATTTTTGTGCCTTTAGATTATTACTGTTAGGTTGGCTTGGTTAAATTGTAACCCCTTAGACTCCTATATATAGAAAGGAGGTTTTGTCATTTGAATCATCTAAGAATTGTTCATTTGTGTAATGAAAAGGAGGTTTCCCCCTCGAAGAGGCTAAATTATAAGGTGTTGATCTATCTTTTCTATCTTTTTGTGAGCTAGTTTCATAACATACAATACAAACTGGTTGGGTTCTAAATATAAAGTTGCAATGCATACCTTTTGTGTGTTTTGCACATTATGGAGATCAAAATATTTCTCCAACTATAATAACCATGTTATGGGATCCTTGCCATAAAACTTCCTCATATCGATCTTTGGAATATGGTGGGTATTCATTCCAACATTAGAGTCTATGAAATCATGATTAACATTTCTTTTGTTCTAATCATGAGTTTCCTCTACTACCTTTTCGCCATTAAGAAGCATTTCTTGTAGCAACTTTGTCGAACCTCCCTTCAAACCTTCCATGTCTTTCTTTAAATATTCCATGTCTACTTTTAAACCACTCTTCAAACCTTCCATGTCTGGTTTCTAACCATTTTTTCATACCATCCATCTTAGCTTCCATTTTGTTTTTGGCTACTCTTTGCGAGAGTGAAATTTGTTGTACTTGGTCTCGTAACTTTGATATATCATGTTGCATTTATTCTTCTACTTCATGCGTCAAGTAGAAATTTCAGGTTACTTACTAGGTGTTTCCATTTTCTTTCTTCATGTCATCAATTAATGATATTTATGCTTCACTATTCCCTTTGAATCACTTCAAACTATTTTTTCAAACAAAAGTTATGCAAAATGTTTTAAAAAATATACACATTTTTCTTGCTTTGTAGGAGCTCAATATTGAATCTATTGTATCTTGGTAATTACAAATTCCCAAAGACTAAAATTTCATCTTGTGGTATCCCTATGAGTTCTCTTGTGAACCCCACAAGTATGATTGAGATTGGCTTCTTCAAGAAAACTTTATGCCCACTCTTCCATGATGGCCTGATTATAGACTAGTTCAGTACAATGAACTTGTACGAAGTTCCAAGTGTCATTGTTTCGCCCTTCGGTCATAAAACATCTACACAAAAAACTACATTCCGAACTATTTTTGGCACTTTCTACTAAATTTGAATCCAATGCTCACAGAAAAATTTATGATGATTTTCCCAAGGTCACCTGTTTGAGATGGAATTCGAGATCCTGCAAAAACCCTAACTTACTCAGTCCATATATCTGAAAATGTAGTGAGACAAGATCTTAAATTCAGGTACGAGATTCATCATGATTTCAGATCAAATGGGTTTTAATTTATGCTTCTGAAGCTTTGTACAAAAAAAGTTATAGTGAAATTCCACGATGACCTATTTGAAGCAGTTAAACCCTATAATCAAAAGCTCTAATCCCAAATGTTGTGCAACCAGTTCACAAAATAGAAGAAGATATAGATCAAAAACTTCAAAATAGCCTTTTTGAGGGGGAAACCTCCTTTAAGTTACAAAAATGAACAATTATTGGATGATAGAAATGACAAAACATCCTTTCTATATATACGAGTCTAAGGGGTCACAATATAATCAGAACCAACATAACAATAATAATGTAAGGGCACAACAATAAAAATAATGGGGTTACACTAATAACAATGAGGGAATACACTAGTATTATAGGGACTTAACATGTCACTCTCCTGTAAAAAAGTGTTGTCAACAATGCTTGAGTAGTTATGGATGCTTCTATATAAAATTCTCATCCTCCCACGTTGAATCTTTTGTGGGTAAGTTCTTCCATTTGATGAGATACTCTGAAATTGATCGATTTCGTAGCTATTGAGTTCTTGTTTCTATGACTTCTTTAGGTTCCAATATGATTTTTCCTTCCTCATCAAGTTCTCACAATATTGTTTGAGCTGGGAGCTTGTCACCTATAATCTTCTTTAAGCATGAAACATGGAAAATTGGGTGCACTCGGGAAGATGTAGGAAGCTCTAATTTGCATAACATAGTACTAATATTTTTCAACACCTTGTAAGGACCATAATACTTTGGTGATAATTTATTATCCTTATTAGCATGCTTGAGGGAAATGTTTTTGTATGGTCATAGTCATAAAAATACGTAGACGCCTACATCAAAACTTCTTTCACTGTGATGTTGATCTACCTGATGTTTCATTCTATTTTGGACCAAAGTGAGGTTATCCTTTAAGAGTGGGAGAACATGTTGTTGATGCTTGATGTGATCTTCCACTACTTGAACCTTATATTTTTCTCTTAAATATGATGTGATGTACAATGGATGATATCCATAAATTTCCATAAATGGGGTCATTTTTGTTGCACTATGGAAGGAAGTGTTATACCACCGTTCAGTCAGAGATAACCACTTGACCTATTATCTCTGTTTATCATATACAAAAAAACGAAGATATCCTTCCAAACATTTTTTCACTATATCAGTTTTCCCATCCAATTGAGGATGATAATATGAGCTATGAGATAACTGAGTACTAAGACAAGAAAATAATTCTGTCCAAAAATTTCCAGTGAAAATAGGATCTTTGTCACTTACAATAATATTTGGGTTCCATGTAGCTTTTGAATTGTTTGCATAAATGCAGTAGCAACTGTACTGGATATAAATGGATGAGATAATGCACAGAAGTGTACATACTTAGTAATTCTATCAACTGCCACCATGATGACACTCTTTCCTTCAAACTTGGGTAAACCTGTGATGAAATCCATTGAAACATCCTCCCAATGTTGACTTGGAATGGATAAAGGTCAAAACAAACATGGGGTCTTAATTGTCTCAAATTTATTTTGTTTGCAAACCAAACATTCCACCACAAACTTTTGAATATTAGATTTAAGGCCATCCCAAAAAAATCCTTCTTAACCCTATGGTAAGTTTTTAGAAATCCTGAGTGCCCTCCTCAGGGAGAGGTGTGCAATTCCATAAGAATAATTTTTTTGAGTTGGTAACATTTACAAAGGTATAAGTGATCTTTCTACCATAATGAATCATTATTCCAACTAAATTTATCATATGTACTAGTATCTTGCTACAACTTTTGAATGAGTGCCCATACTTCTTCGTCATTCTTCCATTCATCCCATGCTTCAATTATCCAATCTGGTTGGATAATAGAAATAGCACAAAGAAATGCTTCCACATCCTCGTCCTTTCTTGAGAGTGCGTATGCAACAAAATTTTGCTTCCCTTTTTTTTAGATGATTTCAAAGTCATAACCCAACATATTTGTGACCCATTTTTGCTTCTCTTCTAAAGATACTCTTTGTTCTAAAAAGTATTTAAGACTTTCATGATCTATTTTTACCTTGAAGTGCCTTCCCATTAGGTAAGGTCATCATTTCTTAAGTGAATGTAGTATTGCCAATATTTCCTTATCATAAATAGCTTTGTGTAAATGCTTTCCTTTGATTGGATTATTTTCAAAAGCAATGTGTCTTCCTTCTTGCATTAAAACAACACCAATTCCATTTCCTAAGGCATCATATTCCACAATAAAGGCTTTTGTGAAGTCTGGCATAGCTAAGACCAGTGCTTGGCACATTTCCTCTTTAAGATGCTCAAAGGCTTTAGTTGCTTATAGAGTACAAGAAAATTCATTTGTCTTCAATAATGTTGTTAGAGGTGTTGTTATCCTCTTATAGTTCTTAACAAATTTGCGATAATACCCTGCCAACTTGAGAAATGCTCATAGATGCTTTATGGATGTGGGGATTTTCTATTCCTTAATGGTTTTAATTTTGTTAGGGTCTACTTTAACACCCTCATGAGATACAATATGACCCAGATATTCCACCTCCTGTACTCCAAAGAAACATTTGGAATGTTTTACATATAATTGTTTCTTTTCCAATAGCTTGACCACCCTGTCAACATGTTGAACATGATCCTTCCAAGACTTTTTGTAGATTAGTATATCATCAAAAAATACCAACACATATTTTCTAAGGAAGAGTTTGAAAATGGAATTCATCAAACCTTGAAATGTAGAAGGTGCATTGGTAAGGCCAAAAGGCATGACCAAAAATTCATGACTACCCTCATGAGTTCTAAATGTTTTTTTCGAAACATCTTCAATATTTATTTTTATTTGATGATATCCTGAATGAAGATCCAACTTGGTGAAGTAAATTGCTCCATGTAATTCATCCAATAATTCATCAATGAAAGGAATGGGAAATTTATCTTTAATAGTGAGCTTGTTGAGCTCCCTATAATCCAGACACATGCATCAAGATCCATCCTTCTCGTTCATCAATACTATTGGAGCAAATAAAGAACTTTGACTAGGTCAAACATACCATCCTCTATCACTTCTGAAACCATATGTTCAATTTCACTCCTTTGGGCATAGGGATATGTGTAAGGCTTGATGCTTCGATGATACTTCCTGGAATCAAATGAATAGCTTGATAATGATCACGAATATGAGGGATGCCTGTGGGAGTATCAAATACCTTGGAATGATTTTCCAAGACTTTTTGGAGGTCTAGAGAAATAAATGATTTTGATGTTTGAACCTCTAGTGAACATAATTGTCTAATTACGCTCTGTTGCTCTTTCTCTAGAAAATTTTGTCATTCCATTAGAGTTGATTATCTTTCCTGATTTCCCTGTGATACCTCTTAATTCAACTTCCTTTCCTTCCCAAAAAAAATTCAAGAAAAGTTCTTAAAAATTAAAAGCTACCATACCCAAAGATTGTAGCCATTAGACTCCTAGCACAACATCGTACCACCCATTGGAATGGAAAGAATTGGACTATTCAGTACATATTATCCCATGGATAGCTTGATATTATGGCACTTTCCACATAAATTTATGGTTCCTCCATTTGCAACTATCACTTGACACTCTGGTGCTGGATATAGAAAGAAATTTAATTCCTTGTCTATCTTACAATGAATAAAATTATGGGTACTACCTGAATCAATCAACATTATCACCTTTTTCTTCTTGATATGTCCTTTTATCTTGAGAGTTTGAGTGGTAATTTCTTCCAATGCATTACAAGATATGTTCAGACTCATTTCTTCTTTCTCTGGGGTTGGTTCCTAGTGTACATCCTCTTCTTTTGACATTTCTTTTTCCTTTTCTTCCTCCTCTTCACAATCGATGTAAAATAATTTCTTCTCAGCGTGCTTATGACCTTTAGTGTATTTTCTATCATAACTATAACAAAGCCCTTTTTCTCTTTTTTCTTCGATTTTTTTGTGGTGCCAGCCTTGTAGGTTGTGGAGGCTAGGAGCAACCATGCTTCCATCTTTCTAGTTGTGAGTGGTAGGATTTCTTGTTGCCATAATTTTTCTTTCAATTTTTCTTGCCAACCTGAATCCCTTCTCTGATGAATCAAGTTCCCTAAGGCAAACCTAATTTTGGATGTTATCCTTTAGAGTCCCTATGAAGACATCAATCCTATTCTCCTCTGGAATATCATTTACCCTTATATTCAATGTTTGGAAGTCCTCAATGTGCTCTACTATTGAACCCTTTTGTTTGAGATTTATCAATTGGCTAAAGAAGGTGTTTCTCTTTGTATCATCATAATGTGCTATCATTTCCTCTGTAAAAATTGACCAAGTGACAATTTGTTTATGAGATAAAATCCATCGATACCATACAAAATTATTGGGTTCTAAATATAAAGTTGCAATGTGTACCTTTTATGTGTTTTTCACATTATGGAGATCAAACTATCGCTGCATCTGTAGTATCCATGTTACGGGATCCTTTCCATGAAAATTTCTCATATAAATATTTGGAATATGGTGGGTCTTCAATACGATATTAGAGTTTATGAAATCATGATTAACATTTCTTTTGTTCTCATCATGAGTTTCCTCTAATACCTTTTCACCATTAGGAAGCATTTCTTGTAGCAACTTTGCCAAACCTCCCTTCAAACATTCCATGTCTTTCTTCAAATATTCTATGACTAATTTTAAACCATTCTTCAAACCTTCCATTTCTAATTTTAAACCATTCTTTATACCATCCATCTTAGCTTCCATTTCAGTTTTGGCTACTCTTTGCAAGAGTGAAATTCATTGTACTTGGTCTCACAATTTTGATATATCATGTTGCATTTCTTCTTCTTCTTCATGCATCATAGTAGAAATTTTTTGTTGCTTACTAGGTGTTTCCATTTTATTTCTTCAAATAATCAATTAATGATATTTATACTTCACTATTCCCTTTGAATCACTTCAAACTAATTTTTCAAACAAAACTTATGTAAATTGTTTAAAAAAATACACACATTTTCTTGCTTTGTAGGAACTCATTATTTAATCTGTTATATCATGGAAATTGCAAATTCCCAAGGTCTGAAATTTCATCTTGTGGTGGCCCTATGAGTCATATTTCTAACCCTACTATTCTGATCGAGATTGGATTTTTCAAGAAATCGTTATGCTCAATCTCCCATGATGGCCTAATTATAGACTGGTTCAGTGGAGTGAAGCTATATGAACTTCCAATTGTCACTGTTTCGACCTTTGGCCTTGAAAATGCTACCCAACAAACTAAATTCCATCCTATTTTTGTCGCTTTTTACAAAATTTGAATTTGATGCTCAGAGAGAAAGTTATGACTATTTTCCCAAGGTAACCTATTTGAGATGGAATTCAGGATCCTACAAAAACCCTAAATTCCTCAATCCATATCTCTGAAAATGTAGCGAGACAAGATCTAAAATTTAGATATAAGGTTCATCACGATTTTGGCTCAAATGGGTGTTAATTTACACTTTTGAAGCTTTGTAAAAGTTATTTATTAGTGAAAATTCCATGATGACCTGTTTGAAGCAGCGAAACCGTGGAATCAAAATCTTTGATTCCAAATGTTACGCAACTAGCTCACAAAATAGAAGAAGGGATAGATCAATGACTTCAAAAATAGCCTCTTCGAGGGGAAAACCTCCTTTCTATATATAGGAGTCTAATGGGTCACAATATAATCAGAGCCAACATAACAATAATGTAATGGCACAACAATAAAAATAGTGGGCTTCTATGGGGAACAACAATAACAATATGGAGACTACATGGGCACACCAATAACAATAAGGGGGCTACACTAATAGCAATGAGGGAATACACTAGTATTATAGGAACCTAACAGAATAGAAGTTTTAGGACAAATTTCATCTTGTCATGAGTGAATTTCAATTGCAAGTATTATATCTTGTTATGGCAGGATGATGATGAATAATATCAAGAAGGAGACCCTACTAGAAGACACCTTTGTAGCCAAAAGATAAAGTTGATCATTGAAGGGAAGATGAAGAGACATTAGTTTCTAATAGAAGATCAAAGATCATGATCTCATGAAGACTCCATATCAATCATCCCCTTGGAGGATGAATATAAATAAAATTCAAGATCCATCATGAATATGCAAAGAAAGTAGCAAAAGGAGTAGATCGGCATTTCCACAACATCATCAAGTTCCATGTCATCATTGTCAAGATTCATCTCAAGAGTCATGTATCATAGTGTCTTGCCACATTATTTTTGGAATGTAATTATATAATTCTCCAAAATGAGAAAATGTAAAATATGTGGAGGACCAAGGGTCCCACATGGGATATGAAGATTCACTATTGAGCTCTAAAGTCATATAGAAGCTAAAATGTCATGTAAGAATTTGAAAATTTATTATAGAAGCTCAACAGTCATGAGGTAGGTCAAGGGTCACATGGAAGGTGAAAAGTCATCCCATTTGTTATAAATACTCCCTCATAACTAAAGAAAAAAGACTTTTGGGACTTGAACTTTCACCTTGGCTTCTCTAGCTTGGCATAGGAGAGAAGGTTTTTCTTTGGAGAAGAAAGTGGTGACTTAATGTTCCAATATTTGGTTTAGTGTGGCAGCATTGTACTTATATATCTTGGTACTTTCACTTAATATACGAAGCTCTATGAGCTAGCCCATTTTCATGCATGTATCGTAAATATAATAAGAATATCAGTTATAGGTTTGTGGTATATGTTTTTCTCACATGTAATAAGGAAATTGAACTATTTCAGTGGCTTTGGTACTTATCTTGTTGAAGGTGTGTTGTATTTGGTTTTATGATCGTGATTGTCTTGTGAAATACTTTGCAGACTAACTTGTGATCCTCTTAAGATATTGTGTGTCTCTTTTAGGATAGTACTATTACTTTTCTTCTAGAGGCTCACTCTCTTTCTCCATTCCATAAAAAGTGCCTTATATACATCGAAATCGTATAAGTCATAGCATCAACCTACTTGATCATTACAAAGAATGTTTTTATCACCTCTTATGTTGATAACTATATAGCCACGGAAAATCCTCAAGGAAAATGGCAACCTACTCCAAACAGTGTGATGTATAGTTGTGACTTCACATCAAGGGACCCCCTTGGTTGATGGATTTCTAGCACTGTCAATAGGCTGTTGAGAGCCTGGGAAAGGGAAATATATAATTCCTAGAAGAGTATTTCTACAATATGGTTGGGATGTAAACATTCCATCATATATAAGAATCAAGTATTAAGTCCCATGCATGGCATGACTACAAGTAGGCATAGATGGGTTTTGATAATACCTAGTTGTAGGTGCAGTTAGTGTTGAATACGTAGTAGTGGTTTAGGGGGAATGATGGAGATAGACCATACAAATTCCCTTGGTACAAGAGTTAGTTCTTAAGTCGATGTTGGGAAAGATTCCCAATCAACCCATCAATAGCGTTGGATGCCCCCAAATTTTCTTTGAATAGTTGAGTTTGAGACATGTCGAGAATAACTGTGTAGGGGTACCCTAACTACGCATAAATGAGATCAAATTGTTGATCTTTACCAAAGGATTTATCCTCATTATGTGGCATGGTGGTAGCTACATATCTTTCCATGACAAGCAAAAGAGACATGAGCAAGAATTATATAAGAAGTTCATCCGGGGTTTCTACTTTACAGATGATGTGATGCCTACATCACTTTTAGACGTGGTCCACTATGTGAGTGGAATAATTTTATCGAAACTCATACAATAGTTACAACCTAGTCTCATGTTGAACTGAGAGTTGGAAGAAAGTGTGAAATGACTTGGGTATGGATTAGAAGATAGTGTGTGCTCTTGATTTCTCACTAATGTATTATCTGTTCAAGGGGACTGTAATAGTATGTTGAAAAAGTCTTAGTCGAACTGAGTCTTAAATGATATTTTTCGAGAAACACCATAGGCGGAAAAAAATGACATGGTTTGTTGGGTCTTCACCTAGCTTACCTTCTGTTGGCTTGTATGGGCCTGACCCAGGTTCAAAGGTGATTTAGCCAAGAAAATCCCGGTACTACTAGCCCTTTCGGCAACAGCCCGCAAAGCGCGGACTAAGGTCTCATTCAAAGTAGTATGGGAGGGTACTAGAACTAGCTTTCCGCACCTTGGGGATGTCTGATGAGCTTCTGGAGGTACGCATTTTAACCCTATGCACATCACTATGCGCCCCTGTTAGTCCCTCGCAACCTGCAATGCTGCTTCCATGTAGCCCTACTCGAGGCGCGACTGGTATTATACCCAAGTTCCTTGCTACTTAATCTTTTATTACCTGATTACTCAACTTATTTGTGTAAGACTAGTGATAATTAACAATGTATCCAGTAATCATATAAGTGTCTGTGATAAACAAAATAGTGTAAATGTAAAGAAGGAAATACACAAGCAGATGCACATAAATTGGAATCAACTTCTCTTTATTATTCTTCATTCAAGATTATAGACTCGACACCACCATGTGCACTCAGCTGCAAGGGTCTGCTCACTCAGTTGCAAACTCTACTAGGCCTCTGCACACTCAATTGCAGAGCCTCTTCCTACTACTATGACCCAATACACTTAGACTCTTACTCTATGCTCGAACCATTCATATCCATCTATCTCTCTAATTAGCTTCTTTTACAACTTAGAACCTCACTCTATTTATACAATCCCATGGTCTACGAACCATGGGTAGGCTGACATAACATTACATTACATAACAATACTTAGGGCAGGGAACCCTATGACTTAACCTATACTTTGCGCTCCGTGCCCACAATTCGTGGAGTTTTACAATACATTTGACCAAAACTTGGGCTTTGAGCCCCAAAACATGTTGTAGGGGGATTCCATGCCCAACAGGCCCCCAACACAACCATCATGATTCGTCCTTGAGTCACTCTGTCAGCACAGCGATCTTGGAGTGGAGACCCTCCAACTGATCCTGTACTGCTCAGAGGTCCGTAACGCACTGTTATGTGGTTTGCTAGACCTGCTGCATACACTCTTTCGATGCTTCTTTGTGAGGATCAACTGCCTACCTTAGTGCATAGAGCCCCTACATCTGTGCAAGCTTGCCCTTGATATCTACTATAATGGTGAAGGCCTCATCAATCCATGGCTAGACGCGCACTTTGAGAAGTGCCTCTTTCTGTCTTGTGGCATCCACCTACTCTTTCAATGCCCTTAATTGCTACATCTTTGCGAGCTGTTGAGTGGGGATGACTATCTGTGCAGTTCTCCTTACACTATTGTACTACTCCTGAAGCTTGCGCGCCTCTATTTCCAAGTGCTATATTTTGGGGTCCTCCTTCAAGGATGTGAGGACGCCAAAGGCTTGGTCCAACATACCGATACAGTCCTGCATTGCTCATCCAATTTCTTCCAATCCTTTTTGAATAGCGCTAATGCGCTGCTCTCTAACTTCCGAGGAGTGGAAGGCTACGCCTTCAGCCACAGGTCAGTAATCTGGAGATTCAGCTCCAGCTGTACATGTATTGTTTCCTCATGTGTGTTTCAAACTCCACTTGCCAGATAGTGGATCCACATTTTTGTTGGTAGGTCTATGACAATGGAAAACTCTGGGACTCACCGACACACTTCATCAACTTTCTACACTATCTGTTGGTTTTGTGACACCGGTTCGTCATGCTACAGGCTAAGCTATTCGATGTTGATCTTTTTCTCACTCATCACCTGAATCGCACAACCCTCCCTGGCATGGAGCTCTGCTGTCATGCCATCCAGCAATTGTTACAGTGTGTCTCATGGAAGGGAAGCCAAATTAAGGGCAAGTCCCTTGATCCTACCCACCGTGGCTCTGTCGACCTCATTCTCTTCTGTTAGCACCCCTTTCGGTAGCACTATGGTGTTGGCCATCTTTGCTCGTAGCATTTGCTCCATTGTTGATGTGCCTATTGTGCCGTAGGTGGCTACGGTTCCTTCTTATGGGGGCTACACCTGTAGTTCCTGCAACTACGCCCTTAGGGCCCCCAACACAATCTACTACTCTGACATGGCTTCTTGGAGCGCTTCCTTAGTGACCCCGCAAACCATGTCACCGATGTAATAGAGGTAGCCTTCTGTTAACATGATCGGGTCAATGGCTAATTTGGATGCCTTGACCTTTTTCCATGGACCCGATCTCTCTGTGACACACAACCTTTTCAGTTGGGTGGAAGTTGTGCTCGGTTCTGTGCCTTCTTCTACCAGGTTTGTGTCCTCTTCCTCCTATCCTGTAGACAATTCTTGGCCCTCCTCTTCCTACGCTATTGTGGCCCTTGCTATCTACACTGTTGCTGCTACATCAATGGCCTTTTCCTGCTCCACGGCTGCCTTTGCTACCTCATGGACTGCCCTTACCTCTGCGGCTGCTTTTTCATTATGCCTCTTCTCGGCCAACTTCATGACATGCAACCTAGCCTCGTCCTTTCATTTTTGTGCTACTATCTTATCCAACTCCGCTAGATATAGGGTGCACCACTTAAGAGGCCATGATTATAGCACTATAAAAATTGCATCATCAGTGGCAATGAAGGGATCTTGGTCCACTGCTATGCCGGATATTTTCCCGCCTTGATGTAAATGTTGTGCATGTTCATCTTGAAGTCTGCGAAGCTCCGCAAACTATTTTGCACTGTGGGGGATAGGCACGGCCGCCTATTAATCCACATCCGGACACTCACCTCCATGAGCAACCAGAAGATCTTTGTCTCGCAAATCTACTTTGCATCCTTGGTAGCCTTGCATCCTTGGTAGCCCAGAGCGACGCATACTTTGCGGCCTCTGGTAAGTCCTGCTCAATGATTGGGAACTGACTGTCCTCTGGTGGTTCTCCCACTACTAGCAAAATGGACAAGCGCAACCACGTGTAGTGGAAGGTCTTTCCCTGCTCATGGGCTTCCTTGCAGTTGGTGAAGAATTCCTCATAAAGGAACTTGGCGTAGTTGAATTGGACCCCCTCTACGCATTGTTTGGCCAACGCAACTACTTGTGCTGGTACCTCATCGCCACAGCATTTTCTCATTACCTTTATGGCCAAGAGTTGGGTGGCTACATGCACCCCTTTATCTTTGATGTTGCTAATTGCATAACCCCTATTTTTCTTCTCAAGCTTATATTTTTTCTCCATGGCCTCCGCGAGAGCCAAATCTCCACTTTTTTCTACTATCACCATGGGGTCCTTTTCCTTACAAGGAAGTTAGGAAATTCTATGGATGAGATCCGCCATGACAGGAATAGGCTCCTCTAACCATAAGTATCCATCGTGCACCAGGCAAAGCAGCTGCCTGATGACAAAAATAGTGATGGGCACACAATGAAAGTGTGGAATCCACAAAAGATGAAGCAGTATGGCCTTCTCCACACCGCACAACCATTTTTGTGGCTCTAATGTTGTGACTGGCCCCTCCGTGCTCTACTTCATGAGGCTCTCCATCTCTAAGTGTGAGAACTTCTCATTGTTTGCGAGGTCTTAGTCTTCAAACTTCATTGTGGGCACATGGCCCA
This sequence comes from Pinus taeda, assembly GCA_000404065.3. NCBI lineage: Eukaryota > Viridiplantae > Streptophyta > Pinopsida > Pinales > Pinaceae > Pinus > Pinus taeda. The sequence goes on along the minus strand of APFE031127692.1, from coordinate 64,635 downwards.
GGTGCGAGCCCTTAAACACAATTCCATCAGGGCGGAGCAGGGTCTAGAGTGTGCTCTTGGTGGCATCTAGATCCTTTGGTATCTTAGTTTTCCCTTTCCACGGAGGGACGTACTCAGGCAATTTTGCTGCAGAGCGCACTGGCTGGATGTCCTCTTCCATGTCCTCTACTTCCTCTATCTCATTGACGAGAGCTTGTAGGTCCTCCTCCATATCATATGTCTCAATGGTGACAACCTTGCCCCTTTCATCCATTGAGAGCTTTCTGAACTGCAGATTCCTCGGGGACATGCAAACTGGTCTCGCTTCCATCTTATCTTTCTTGGGCCTCAGTGTTTGAGGCAATTTTGGGATTTCCAGTGCAACCCTAGTATCTTTGGGAACATCATGTACCATGGGCTCTTGCACGGCCTCGTCGGTGGTTCTTTCTGCAAAGCCCAAACCTCTCCTGGTAGCCACCATCTTGTTTGAACTCTCTATGGTCATTCGCAAACTTTGGGGCTCGAATATCACTCGGCACTCAACACTCTGTGCTCTAATAAACTGCTCAAACCTCTAGTGAACAATTGTTGTCTTGAGTTCCTTATTGGAAACAAGGAAGCCTACCATTCACAATTATAAATATGGAAGTGTGGTTTCTCCTAGCCTTCCACAACCTACAAGGTTGACACCACAACAATTGGAAGAAAAAATAGAAAAAGTGCTTTGTTACAGTTGTGATATAAAATACAGTATAGGTCATAAGTGTTCTGAGAAGAAATGATTTTACATCGATTGTGAAGAGGAGGAAGAAAATGAACAAGAAATGTCAGAAGAAGAGGATATACACCAGGAACCAACCCTAGAGAAAGAAGAAATGAATTTGACCATATCATGTAATGCATTGACAAGAATTACCACTCCTCAAACTCTCAAGATAGAAGGACATATCAAGAAGAAAAAGGTCATAGTGTTGATTGATGCAGGTAGTATCCATAATTCTATTCATTGTAAGATAGCCAAGGAATTAAATTTCTTTCTATATCCAGCACTAGAGTGTCAAGCGATGGTTGCAAATGGAGGAACCACAAATTTCTCTAGAAACTACCATAATATTAAGCTATCCATGGGAGAATTTGTATTGAATAGTCCAATGCTTTCCATTCCAATGGGTGGTGTTGATGTTGTGCTAGGAGTCCAATGGCTACAATATTTGGGTATGATATATTTTAATTTTCAAGAACTTTTCTTGAAATTTTTTTGGGAAGGAAAGGAAGCTGAATTAAGGGGTATCGCCGGGAAACCAAGAAATATAATCAGCTCTATTGGCATGACAAATCTTCTAAAGAAAGAAAAATGGGGGCATAATTGTACAATTATGTTCACTAGAGGTTCAAACATCAAAATCATTTATTTCTCCAAACCTCCAAAATTCTTGGAAAATCATTCCAAGGTATTTGATACTCCCCAATGCCTTCCACCTATTCATGATCATTATGATGCTATTCATTTGATTCCAAGAACTATTCCTGCAAACATCAAGCCTTATAGATATCCCTATGCCCAAAAGAGTGAAATCGAATGTATAGTTGCAGAAATGAAAGAGGATGATATAATTCAACCCAGTCAAAGTTATTTCTCTACTCTAGTAGTATTGGTGCATAAGAATGATGGATCATGGCACATGTGTTTATATTATAGGGCAATCAATAAGCTCAGTATTAAAGATAAATTTTCCATTCCTATCATTGATTAATTATTGGATGAATTACATGGAGAAATTTACTTGACCAAGTTGGATCTTCATTAAGGATATCATCAAATAAGAATGAAGACTGAAGGCATTCTAAAAAGAACATTTAGAACTCATGAGGGTTATTATGAATTTTTGGTCATGCCTTTTGGCTTTACCAATGCACCTTCTACATTTCAATGTTTGATGAATTTCATTTTCAAACGCTTCCTTAGAAAATTTGAGTGTATTTTTTTATGATAGATTAATCTACAAAAAGCCTTGGAAGGATCATGTTCAACATGTTGACAGGGTGCTCAAGCTATTAGAGGAGAAACAATTATATGGAAAAAATTCCAAATGTTTCTTTGGAGCATAAGAGGTGAAATATCTGGGTCATATTGTATCTCATGAAGGTGTTAAGGTAGACCCTAACAAAATTAAATCCATTAAGGAATAGAAAATCCCCACATCCATAAAGCATCTGTGAGTATTTTTCAAGTTGATAGGGTATTATCACAAGTTTGTTAAGAATTATGGGAGAATAGCAGCGCCTCTAGTAACATTATTGAGGAAAGATGCATTTTCTTGGACTCGAGAAGAAACTAAAGCCTTTGAGCATCTTAAAGAGGCAATGTGCCAAGCACCATTCTTAGCTACTCCAAGCTTCACAAAAACCTTTATTGTGAAATGTGATGCCTTAGGAAATGGAATTGGTGTTGTTTTAGTGCAGGAAGGTAGACCCATTTCTTTTGAAGGTCATCCAATCAAAGGAAAGTATTTACACAAAGTTATTTATTAGAAGGAAATGTTGGAAATATTAAATTCACTTAAGAAATGGAAACCTTACCTAATGGTAAGGCACTTCAAGGTAAAAATAGGTCATGATAGTCTTGAATACTTTTTAGAACAAATATTATCTTCAGAAAAATGGGTCACAAAGATGTTGGGTTATGACTTTGAAATCATCTACAAAAAATGGAAGAAAAATGTTGTTGCATATGCACTATAAAGAAAGGATGAGGATGTGGAAGCATTTCTTTGTGCCATTTCTATTGTCCAACCAGATTGGATAACTAAAGCAAGGGATGAATGGAAGAATGACAAAGAAGTGTGGGCACTCATTCAACAGTTGCCTCAAGATCCTTGTACATCTGATACATCTAGCAAGAATAACGATTCATTATGACCCATTGGTCAAACAATGAAAACATATGTATACATGAGAACATTTTTATAGTCTTGGAAACATCAAAAAAGAGAAAAACATGTAAAAACTCAAAAAATCAAAAATACATGGTCTAAACAATTTACCTATAGCACCTTATTGAGCACCCATTGGTAATCTCAAATTTGGATCTCCATGGAAATCCATCCCTGCATATGGATTCTCCTCTATGACAATATGTTGTCAATGCAGCAAACTAAAGAATGCGGTAGAAAATGAGATTGATGACTAACCAGAATGTCTAGCCATCAACTCTACCCATCTCTTCATCCGTGGATCTCTAGGACCAGCTAAACTCAGTGTCACATGCTGAGATTGCATCAATGAAATTATCTCCAAAGTAAAAGCAATCAAGATCAATCCATAGCTGAAAATTTTCATCTTACAGCTTTTTACTTTTGCCAGTTGCTCTTTCATCAAAAAGTGTACTGCCTCACACCAGTTGAACATAGTTGGCTCGAGAAACTCAAGTGCATATGCATGTACGATCTATTTGCGACATGAAGTGTCACTCTACCTACCAACTTTGCGATAGTAAAGGGGATTGTTCGCAAGGGAAAATCACGAACATCCTTGATGTTTATCTTTCCATGTTTGCTAGGTTGTGTACCTAGCCCACAGAATTATCGAATGTAGTCCCTCACTGATTCACCCCCCACGGGTAGAACCTGAAAGAGAAATGGGGGCACCACGTCTCGATAATCCCATGAGAAAGTAAATATCATTGATCAATATAGGAAGCACTTTGTCCCCTATGTGAAAAACATGTTCCACTGGATCCCATGAATGAAACAAGAACCGCAATAGTTCTAACTATTGCCTCATCCCGGATAACCTAAAACATTTGAGTAACCCACAATCTCTGAGGGCCTCAATAGTACCAGGATCACTTAGGGCAACGATATCCTGTTCTTCATGTTCCATTTCATGAAAAAAACTGAAGATATTTTGGGTATAAATGGTGAATCAAATTTCTAAACTGTGGCCAATGCACCCTTGATCTTTAGATAGTGTCATGCATAGTAGTTTCCCTTCTATTTGACTACTCTGCAGCGTAGTTTTCGATGCATAAGGGTGCGTTGATCCTAGGGCGTGATATATTTACACTAGGGACACCAAAACCCTAAAAATTTTGCCTAAAATTGAAAAAGAATGACCTTAAATGAAAGAGAAGAGGTAGATCTCCTACCTGGTCCTAGCGACACGAAGAATGATCCACAGAATCTCCTACAATCAGCTGCTGAATTTTGACATAAAAAACTGGTTCAAAGCACAAAACTAAATGGTAAATGTCAAATGGTAAAATGACTTGGTAAATTCTTGTTTTATGGTTATTTCATGTTCATTAAATGAATAAACTATAGTTTTTACCTATTTTTACAAATGAAATAGGTATGTTTAATCTGTTTGGTGGTTATTTGAGCAAGTTTGCAACTCAGATAGTGAATTTGACGTGCATGATCGTAAAATGTACTTTTGACCACAGAGCATACTTTTATCTATTTTTTGAACTCTGTTAAACATCGAAAAGGGAACCCCCCTAGAGTCCTCTTTCAGCTCTTTTTAGAGTCAAAATATGAAAATATTGTCGGGCGCTTGTCCTTTTCAGCTTGTAAACGGATTGGAAATGGCATCTACCCAGTATAAGTTTAACCCATTTCCGAACTGAGATAGATTACTTACGAAAAATGAATACGTTGATTGAACATGATCAATAGATTCACTCTTGTATTATTTTATGCTTTCTTGGACTTGAGAGACAAATTTATGAAAAAGAACTTGTGGATTTTTCTTTTTGTCCCTTTTCAAACTCTCTAAATATGAAAAGGACTAAGTTCTCCATGTTGTTAAACTCATTAAAGCATCAAATCGCAACAAACTTGTCCATCATGACAAGACCGAGTTTCACCTTCGCTAGACTCGTTAAAACATCACATAGTGATGGATTCACCTGAAGGGTAGAATTATACATCAAGCATATGTTATCCTCCTCAAGCTTGTTAAAAAATAAAGAGGTACTAGTCAGCAATGACTGGGGAAAATGGAAAAAGAGATAAATCACTTTATGGTAGCAAGTCCCTCTTGAACATGACACTTTCACTTCATCTCTATGACTATTTGGGTTGGGTTAGCTGGTTGATGTTTATCATACCTATGGTCTATCACACCATCCATCACTTTGGTTTTGGGTCAATGCTTCCAATTCATTCAGTGTCGCCGACAAGTTCAAGAGAAGTCACTCAGTAAACTTCATCTTTTGCAATACTCATAAACCTTCATTTTCATGACCGCCATTCCTGAACTTTGTGTAGAAATTCCCACTGTAGATCAACAGATTATGCAATATACTAAAACACAATACAAGATCTACTTCTAAAACACTTTGCGGAAACTTAATCAATTTGAGCACAATCAATGAGAACACATATAACTGATAAGAAGAAATCAATCACACATAACACAGAAGAAATAACTCGGGGGAAGCCTCAGCCTAAAACCCCAACTCTATATTATAATACAAGTGGAAACATAGTCTGGATTACAAAAAGAATCAGCTCACAAGCTATCCTACTCTCTTTGCAATCCCTCTGCTACTCATAGACAGCCAAAGGCCTCTCTCAAACCTTCTCCTCTGCCCTCCAAGCCCCCTATTTCTTTACGCAATTTTCCTTGGGGTCCAATGCAACCACTTGTGTGAACTGGCCTCTTCACACACTCACTAACCTCTGACCCAACTGTGCAATCATGAAGGAGATAAATCCTTCTCCATGGATGAGCTTCCTTTATAGGAAAAATCCATCCAACTGATAGTACATTATCCCTCCTTTGATCTCAACTAGGTCTCTGCCTGAACTGACATGCATGAGTTATTCATGAGATAATATTTAGTTATCTGAAGAACAGTAGTTATATGCAAGCATGCATTAACTAACTAAGTCACAATTAATTCAAGAAACTATTTGAATTAGTCTAATTGGACTTGAATCAGTTAACTGAGCCAACTAATTAGAACTCATCCTTATCTCTTTAACTGATGGATAAATTCCTCAATTAATGGAGAAACTGTTGCATGTCCTCACATAGACTTCATGTTTGATTTCTCACAACTAATTAACCCATGGTGAATTAATTAATTTATTTTCAAACAACTGTTAAGTTCAAATTCGAATTTTACTTCTCAATTTTAGTCCTGGAACTGACTAAAATTGGAATCCATCTCGAACTGCTAAAAATAGCAATGCTATTTTTAGCACTTCTTTTTTTAGCATTTCTTGTTTTTATTTTCAACACATTGTGTCATCAGTCACATTCTATCTTCAAAATCATTACACTCATTTCATGTCGTTGATGGGGGATACATCAAGGCTCTCTTGCGATAAGTCGCTTCTTGTCGACATCAGCACATTATCCAGGAAGTTGACTTAGAAACACCCTTCCAATACCTTGAGGCTTGCATACATCAATGGCAAGTTTCTCACTTCCGACGATAGGTTGACATCATAGGCCTTCGACCGAAAGACTTTGTATGGTGTTTGACATCAAAACATCTATTCACACCATGTAGAATGTATTGTAGTACCTTGAGAATCATTATCATTATTGGTGATTTCTCTCACGTTTGTTAACAGCTTACATCATTGGCTGGTAATCAAACGATGTCTTCCCATGTTCGACTTCAGATCACATTTTCACATGGTTAGTCTCGTACTTGATAAAATGCTTGGATGAGATAGAGGACCCCAGATCCAGTTTCATCCATTTGGGCTTCGATTTCAGGAGAGTACTAAATCATATTTATGGTGGCTTTACATAGATGGTCATCTTATCATGGGTTTATATTTGTAGATGACTATCTAATTTATGTACATGTAATGGAAAGTTTATATGTTGAGCATGGGTATGCCTTCCCTCAACAATTCATGAAAATTCAAAGATATCATGATATTATTTATTGTAATTGATGCAAGTCACCGTCTGCTTCAAATCCTCCTCATCACATCATAAAGCATATCACTCAACATTACCATTTTTGACTTCATGCTTTAGGGTGCAACTATTACAGGTCTATTTGGGAACATCACTCCTGGCAATCAGATTAGTATAAACATGGTCTATCAAACTCTAATTCAATTCCTACATGCCCTAGACATGCCACCTCATTTGAGTGCTTTCATCCATGAGAGTTTCCTGACTTCAAACCCTGTTGAAGTGCTTCCTTGGGTCACCAGCTCACCCCTAGTCAGAGGTAAGTGCTTTGTAAAGAAGGTAACCCCATTCAAGGCTGCGTTGCATAGCACCTAAGCCCAATCAAGCCTACACTGCACAAGAATCCTCGAAATGTTCATTGGATCCTGAGTATATTCCTCCTTTCTAGAACCTTATAGAAGGAACCCAGCTCCTATCCTATCAAGATGAGCTCAACGTAGGATAACCTTGGATCATCTAATCCTCCATCCTCTCATCCCTTTAAACATGGAAATCAATCATCCAATTATGGAAAACCATTCAATGCCATATTAATGACAAAACCACTTGCATTCATCTATAAATTGGCCTCCCATCATAGAGCCAATGAGCTTGGATATTATAGAGAAATAATGTTGGTTTAGAGACTTGAAATCATTGTCAAAGTAATGTTATGTTGCTGGATTGATGTTTCTATTGATGTGATGATGACTTGGACTAAGTTGGATGAGTGACACGAGATCGAACCACATTGGGTGTAACTTCTCCTTCAATCAATCAATAAAGTTGTTTATTCCTTTTCCAATACTTTTGTCTATATCTATGATGAATGTATGTTCAAATGTTGTCGATTTCATTTGTTTACAATAAATAGATCATATTCTTTTATTATTGTTGTCTTCTATTTATGGTGGTAGGTACCAATTGAGCAAATTCAGTTTGAGCAGGAATGACGGGAGCAACTCAAAGGAGATCAAAGGAAGCGAAGGATCACAAGTAGGTTCTTTTATCTTATTTTCTTATTGTAGGAAAAGGTTAAACATCTTTACTTCAGTTGTTCTAAGTGTAACTACCCACTTAGGAAAGATATACTTATCTATAGATATAAATTCCATTTAACAAGGAAGAAACACAAATAAAGAGTCTGAGAAAGACACAGCTGGAAGTGCGGAGGAGACAAGTGAGCAGGCCTTGGTAAAAAAGAAGGTAGAGGTTACTTCTACTTTAACTCAATCAGAAAAATTTCCAATCATTGACCTAGAATAAGAAAAGGAACAGTTCAATAAATAGCTCCATATAGACATAAATCTTGAGGAAACATATGAACTGCAAAATCCCAATAAAACCCAGCATAAAGAAAATCCAGAAACAACAGGGGAAGGAGCTACAGGTACCCAGGATATTGAGATTATTCCTGTTGTTCCTACTTCTAAAATTGTCTTAAGAATTGAGGAAATACCTCCATTAGATATATTATATAGTCCTACCCACAAGGCTGTAGTCAAAAGATAAAGGAAGAAAAGGAAATTGGACACCACTGCGGTTACGACTCTAGAAAATGAACCAATGGATATTGTGTGGAAGGACACGCCTATCGACCCATTAGAGAATCTCATAAAGTTGTCGCAGTTCGCAGGAGCTTATGCCACAGCCACCATCGACAAGACAATGGAAGTCCGAATGTTGTTCAAGGAAAAGGAATAGAAAATTGTGCTGCTAGAAAACAATTAGCCCAAGAAAAAACTAATCAACAAGAATAATTACAGGTAGCCCAACTTCAAAGGGAATTTGAGTAGATGAGAGTACAACACTCGGCCAATTTATTAGAAAAGGATGCACAAATTCGTCAAATGCAAGATATAGTGGATAAACTCAGAGACAACCCACAAATTGACAAATTCATTAAAGAGGTAGTCAACCTCAATTCCCTATTAATGCAACAGGAGGAAATATTCTGCCAGAAAATATCGCAAATAAATCCTTACTACGAGACTAGTGATAAATTAACAAACCAAGTAATTGATATGAGGTTTGAGTATGAAGAAATCAACAAAAAGGTTTCTAAGTTTATCACCTGGCAAGAATTAGAAGATGGAAGGAAGGCTGACCTAACAAAAGTGGAAGAGTCCCACAAAGATATTTTGTTTAAAAATTGGGATTCTCAGTTGAAATAGGTAGAAAGGGAAACAATGATAGTAGCAAGAGCAGCAAGCATCATAATAGAGGCCATAAATGAAAACCTTCATGCTGCCAACCTTGTCAAAGAATGTGTACCAAGGTTTCTACCAAATGTCAAGCAACTAGAGCAACAATGGGAACAGACAATGCAGGAAAAGGAAGAGGCTATTAAATAGCCAACCATCTAGATTAGGAGACATACTGGCAGTTTCTAGTAAAACCACACATCTAGTGGATGACTCTGAGGGTTTAAAAGACCTCTACATACAAGATGGTGTCAGCATTGACAAATGCCATATTTGCTGGGCAGTTAAAATCTACAATCAGCCAACTGCCTCAGCTCAAGCTAATGATTAATATTTGCGACCTCAGAGATCAATTTCAAAGGAGTTATTCATTAGTTTATTTTGTTTTTATTTCTATTTTTGCCCGTTCCAAGGAAGGTTGTTTGAAACCTCCTCAACTATTTTTGTAATAATCTATTTTGAGGTAAGTATTTTAGTATTTAAAACCCTCTCATGCATTTAGAGAGGGGTCCAAAACTTTTATCAAAAACACTTTTCAAGACATTACACTTCTGTACTTCTGAGGAGGTTTTAATGAAATGAATGGAACAGGACCTATTTTTCTTTAAATATCTAGCATGCTCTACTGAAATGCACTTTTGTACTCTTAGAATGTGTTGGATTGAATCAAATTGGGTCAATATTCTTGAAGCACATGAGCAGGACTTATCATATATAGTACTTTTATCGAATGATTATGTTTTATTTATGTATTAAACAATACTTCTTCTTTCAATTGTTTTATGTATAAAAGTCTGAATTATAGTTTTTCATTATTGCACTTCTGTATGATGTTAGTCTGATTCTGTTTTGAATACATAAACGATTTTTATATGCGATATATTTCTCTCAATTGTTTTGTGTAACTATTTATCCAAAACAACTATCGTTAAATGATTTCATTTTTTTGGCAGATGAATGATCTTTATTACCAATTGTTGTAAGACATCATTGTAGATCGCATATCGTATTTTATTCACAGATATATTTATAGTTAGATAATTTTGATATTAATATATGTGCATGTATTTAGTAGCTAGATTAGATTACACTTAGCTTAATCATTTCCCGTTACATCCTATATCATCCCATCAACATTATCAAATCAACCCTTTCTGTGAAATTGGTCCCATTATACCAAGTCGGAGCCACTATACCAAACGGAAAAAGAGTTGCTTTCAAGGTCCATACTGGGTGTTTTTACTCCATGTTGTCGCAGCAATTCTCAAGGCTTCAACATTTTGGTGCTAGAAGGAGGGTCTGACTATGAATGGAAAGCAAATCTAAATCAAAAATCAATTTTAAGAGTAAAACACCTCCAAATTCTTGGTCACATTCCAAATCCTCAAATCCTAGGTCTGAAGTTGTAAAAAAATCCTTAGAATCCACTATTGTTTTCCCAAAGAAACCAGATCAATATTCTTCTATAGAAAGTCTCAAAGTTCATTCTTGAATCCATAAACTACAGGGGATTTCCCTACCTCAAGAATAACCTTAATTATCCCAATCTATTGTTTCTTCTCAGTTTCCTTCATCTCAAAGGTTAACCAAATCGTAGAGCGAAAAATTTGGGATTCCCCCATTCGAATTTCCTCTACCTCTCCTTAGAAGGAAAACTAAGAAAACACAATCTGAATCTCATAGTGAGATCCTTTCATCATCACATGGAACAACTTCAATCATTCCATCATCTTCATCACAAAATCAATCATCCACCTCACAACTCCAGATTGTGATTTACACTGGTACTGGAGCACAAGCCTCCTCTACCCAATCACCTTCAACTACTATAAAATATTCCCCTACACAGAGATCCACGATGTCTCAAAGCCCATGAACAAATCCAAGAGATGTTCGAATGGTGGGACCATTACATCCACTTCCTGCGCATCCAAAAAAATGGTTGCCAAAATTCAACCTTCATGATGGTCTACTTGTTGAAGAACACATAAATAACTTCATGTTGTCCATAAATCTAAATGAAGTGGTAGAAGAAGATTCATTTGTAAGATTATTCCCTTATACCTTACAAGGATCAGTAGGATCATGGTATTTTGCATTACCATCTAGTTCTGTTAATATTTGGGATGCCTATCAAGAGAAGTTCCTAACCAAGTTTGGGGATGATCGATCAACAACTACTCTTCTCAATGATATCCCCAACTTGAAAGGTGAACCTAGATAACCAATTAAGGACTTCAATTCATGTTTTAATAAGTTCTTGAATAAGATCCCAACGGAATCCAAGCCTGACGATGAAGTTCAAAATGAATGGCACATTTTTTCTCTTCCCTCAAACGCAACTATTTTTGTTGACAGGGCACCAAACCAATCTTGGCAGAAAACATGAAAGAAGCCATAGCTGTAGAAAAAAAAATTAGCTTTAGATAAGAAGAATGCATTACAAGAAAGAAAATCCAAGGAGGTCACGTTCAGGGACAACTCCAAGAATAAAGCACCTAAAGATCCTTTTGATCTTGAAGGTCTACAAAAAGTCCTTAAAACCATGTCCAATGAAATGGTCAACATTAAAAAGCAGGTAGTTGGGACTTCTTCAAGGAAAGCTTATAGAACTTACAAAAGAAATCCTTCCTTTGATCCTAAACCTCCAAATACAATATCAAATGCTGAATCAAATGTGAAGGAAGAGGAAATCTCAACAGTTGAAGAACAAACTGATGACAAAGAAGTGGTTGAATTACAAGGAATGTGGGATTTCATTCTTCCTAATGAAGAATCACAAGAATCATTATCTATCACAACTACGAGTAGGAGAGCTATTGATTTGACCAAATAAAAAACATAAAACATCAACTCCAGCTCCCAAAGATAAAGTAATAGGTAATAAATCTTCCCCCAAATCCACTGAAATGACTCCTCCTCAATCAAATTCTTTGCCTTCAGCCAAAACCCTGCTAGTATCTAATGAAATGGAATACAACATCATCAAAGATATGAAAAAGACTAGGGCTAATATTACATTCCATGAGCTTAGCAAGTTAAAACATCAACAGAAGCTATTGCTCAAAGAGCTAGGAAGTAGTCCCTACTTCTCCTCTTCCCGCTGTTGTAATCTCATAGGTTTCTTAAGAAATGGGAAGGCCTCCTACCTCATCAGACAAAATGAGTTCAATTGATATTTCTATAATAGGTGGAACATCCCAATCCCATACACCTCCATTTATTTCGACTTTTGAAGTTTTCAATAAGAATTTGCAAAATGTTTTAGTTGATTATGGAGCTTCATCCAACATTCTACCAAAAAGAAGTTTTTGCAAAATTGAATGTGGAACCCTAAAAATATGTTGTTCGCATTGTGTTGTTAGATCGATCTCAAGTCAAAGTTATAGGATAACTCAATCGTGTCACAATTAGACTCTCATCAAACCCGAAGGTATGTCAAGTGTTTGACATTCTTGTGCCTAATATCCCGGAATTCTACGGTTTGATCCTTAGTAGAGACTGGTCTGAAAATATTTATGACTATTTTGCAACCAACTGGTCCCATATGTACCTTCCTTATAACGGTAAGTCGAATCAAATAATGGTTGACCATGAGAAACATCAAAAGTATATCATTACAGAACTGGAGGGAGAAAATGAGCTCGTTGCATACAACAGCAATATCATTGGAAATTACTCAGTTCAATCATTTCTAGGAAATTTTAATGCAAATACTTCACCCTTTTTGGAAAATTATGTTATATCAAAAGTTGAAAATTATTCTCAAACAAATTCTTCTAAGTGTATAAATTTTGTAGATAGACCTATAGTTGGGTCTTTATTTTGGAAATTATTTTTTGATGGATCTAAATCTAATGATGGAGTTGGAGTAGGTTGCATATTGGTTAGTCCCGAAGGGGAGAAAACTATGTTAGCATGCAAAATATAATTTGAATGCACAAATAACACTTCCAAATATGAAGCATTAGTTCAAGGGTTGTACAAAGCCATCGACCTTGATATCAAATATCTTCAAGTGTTTGGAGATTCATAGATTGTAATTAAACAGGTGAGGAATACTATACGGTATCTCCCTATACATTTGAAACATTATCAATCACTAGTCCAGGACCTCACCTCCTATTTTACAGCATTTAACATTCCCCCAATTCCAAGACTTCAAATTGCAAGTGTTGATCTTTTGGCTAACGTTGCATCCAAGCTCATTTCACCAGGAGATTATAGACCTGATCGATTTTCTATTGAATTAATTTTTAGGACTTATATTCCTGACAATATCATTAATTAGTGATTTTTTAATAATGATCTAGATATCATAAATTTTCTAACATCTGAAGGCTATTATGATGACCAGATAATAGATGAAGATCAACATGACAGCTAGCTTAAGAAAGAATCAACTTCAAATTCCATACGTAAATCTGTGGTTAAGCTAGAATATTTATATGATATTAAGGATGGATTCAAGAAGCCTACTAACTCAAAGCTTCAAAGTTCAACTTTGAGGTTTGAATTAGTTAATCTTGGAACTGACCTTAAACCACAAAATATTAATCTGGGACTTGGTCTTACATTTGATGAAAGACTAGCCTTTATCCATTTGTTAAAGAAATACAAAAATGTTTTTTCTTGGAACTATGAAGATCTTAAGACATATGATACTTCCATCATTCAACATACCATTCCCATGATATCCGATGAAAATCCTGTACAACAGAAGTTGAGAAAGATTCATCCGAATTTAGAAAATCAGATCAAATCTGAATTGAATAAGCTTCTCAAAGCCAAAATAATTTTTCTTGTCAGGCATTCAATGTGAGTTTCTAACCTTGTTCCAGTCAGAAAAAAGAATGGTGATATTCCAATATGTATAGACTTTCACAATCTCAACAAAGCTTGTCTAGAGGAAAACTTTCCATTACCTCATATGGAACAGATACTGCAGTCAGTTGCAGGGTCATAACTGATGTCTTTTATGGATGGATTTTCAGGTTATAATCAAATTCGTGTACATCCAGATGATCGGCTAAAGACCACATTTCGAACCAAATGGGGAACCTATGCCTACCAAAAGATGTCATTTGGGTTAATCAATGCTAATGCAACATCTTAAAGAGCCATGGATATAGCTTTCAAAGGTTTGGTAAATAAATCAATGGTAATTTATTTAGATGACATAATTATGTATTCAAAGAAGCACAGTAATCATTTAAAGGATTTAAAACAATCTTTGAGCATTGTCAAAGATATGGAATTTCTCTAAATCCCAAGAAATCTTTTTTTGCTTTGAGTGAAGGAAAACTTTTTGGATTTATTGTATCTAAAGAAGGGATTCACATTGATCCCGATAAGATAAGAGAAATTTCTTAAATCTCTTTGCCTCATAATAAAAAATACATGAAATCATTCCTAGGCCAGATAAATTTTGTTAAGAGATTTGTGCCTGAATTTTCACAAATTGTTTTACCCCTCCAATCGCTTATCACTTAGAACTAAAGGTTTAATGCATACAGCTACATGCCCTAGTCTGATGACAAAGGTTTATGTTTAAGTTGTTTCCATTTTTATTTGTCTCACTTAGGAATCGGAGTTTTAAAGGTTTTTAAGCTTAAATTAGACTCTGCTCCTATTGGCTTTTCTCCACTCATCATTATTCCATAAGTCATGTCTTGTTTATGCCAAGTCACCTTGTCCTTTAGTGATTCCGCAACGCAGTCTTATTGGTCCATTTCGCAACGCAATCATAGTCTAGCAGTTTCGCAGCGTGTAATGATTAAGCCATTTTGCAGCGCATCATTAAAAAATGTAACTAACAGCACTGCGAAATCATGGATTCGTGCATTCTGCAGCGAATCTTTCCTGAAATGTCAAGTCCATAGGTGAGTCAGCATGTCCGTCCACTCATGTCAGTTTGAGTACCTCTTGAAATCATGCCTGAACGTTCATTTGCCGCTACTCCACCAATAGATTTTTGATATGCATGGAAATCTCATTCCCAAGAGATTTTACCGTGCATAGTCCTAATAATGGCCGTGAGTGTTGCATGAGTAACCAGTCATGTTCCAATTTTGAATTTCAAGCGAGGTTGTTCAAGCGAGGCTGTTCAAGCGAGCCTAATTACAAGCGGGGCTGAGTTAAAAAGGGAGGTGAACCATCTCGACCGGAATTGTTAAAATTTGGCTGTGAAGATTTCCAAGTAAGAATTTGGCCGTGAAGATTTCGAAGTGAAGATGGAGAGAAAGGAGCACAGGTCCGGCAAATGCCAAAGGAATGAACCTGAAGGCCTGGACATAACCTTGAGAGATGAAGGCGTGAAGAAGGCGTTTAAAGATGTTGGGTGCTGGAGATTTTGTAAAAAGCTACAAGGAGGGCATGCACAGGTAACAAAAGAGTTTGCACTTAATTTTACTGGTTTGAATTCAAAGGTTGCCATGTTAGAGATATCGGTCACTCCAAAAGCAATAGCTGCTGTGACCGAGATACCAAGAGGCCAGGAAGAATGGTTCAAAAACTTTAAATTTGATAGGAATCTTTGTAAGGAGTTCTTAAAAGAGGCATATGTAAATGAGGATTATACAAAAGCAGTGCCCAGGTTCTATCTCAAAGAACATTATGCTCTTCTTCTTACCTGCATTCAGAAGTATTTAACATGTGAAGGAAGGTACAATAAGGTTTATCCTTATCATTTCAAACTGCTCCTGCATTTTACCGGGAAGGTTTCCATAGACATCCCATTTTATTTATTTCGCAGTCTAAGTAAAATGTGTGATAAGGTGCAGCTCAGAAAAGAGGACTGTGAGACTTCTTTATTTCATCATGGTCTGATTAAATTGCTCATTTTAGATAGCCTCCAAAAGATAGACCGAGACTGGAATTCTTTTATCTTCATGGCTGGTTTCCAAAGTAAGGTTGGTCTTACTCCTCAACCAGCCAGAGAGTTTACAATAGCTGAGCTTCAAAGGGAGGCAAGAGCCAAAAATAAAACCAAATCACAGCCACCAAAACCAGTGAAGTCGTTAGTCATTCAGGAACAGCCCCAGCAATCAACAAAAGAGAAGACTCAGGGTAAGAAGACTGAACCTCAAACAAGTAAACCTGCAGCAGTCTCAAGGGTGAAGACAAGAAGCTAGATTAATAAAGAAAAAGGCAAAGCTATAGCTGTCGAGGAAAGCCCTGTGGCTAAAGCAAGCCCTGTGTCTAAGGCAAGCCTAAATGATCTATTACAGGCTATTGAGTTAGAACAGTCTAAACCGATTGAGATTGATTTGACACAATCACCACAAGTAAAGGTTAAGAAAACAAAGGCCTCAAAAAGGCTTAAGTTTGATGAGCCAGCCCAGGAATTTGTTTTTAAACCAAGAAGACCCATGACTAGAAATTTCCAGCAGGTACAGGAAGCACTGCCCAAAATAGAGGAAAAAGGGAAAGGAACACGACCTCGGCAAAAAAGCAGCAAAAGTAAAGCAGCCATCACATCTCAAGGAGATTATGTGGCAGCCATGAAAAGCCAAATAGAAGCAGCTGAGGAAGAAATCAACCAACTGAAGAAAGCCGCTAAAGACCTAAAGGCAGAGCTAAGCCGGGTACCTAATAAATGAATTCACTTTTCTGGAAAGATTTTGTTCCCAATTTTGCTAATTTTGCTTAAATCTTAGTGTTTTGAAGATGTTTAAATCCCTACTACACAAGTGAAGCATCAAAGGGAGTTTTTGGCAACCGATGGTTGGATGATATGAGCTCTCGGGTTAAAAAAGTACACTGTTTTAAATAAAACAGCAGTTTCATAGCGCGCTACGAAACTGCTGTAGGTGATGTTTTTTAAAAAACGCAGACAGACAGTTGATTTTATGAGCGGGAGTTTTTGAAAAAGGCACACCTATCCATCACCACAACCTACAGCATATCTAAAACGTGGCCACGTTCCATTCTTTGGGATATTAAAGACTCAAAAAGGTGTTGTTCATGTTCGAGCAAATTATGGAATAAAGAAGCCGAGAAACAGGGGACATCTCCAAATACCACGGGTAGATAGAGATTCAGCATTTAAAGGCCAATATGGCATATTTAATATACAGCTCAGCCAAATCTAAGGGGAACCAGGTGTCAAAAGACGAGGAGTAGCCACTATGGCACGAAGATGGAGTTAGAGTCATAATTGATTTAGGACTTTTTAAAAGTTACAGTCAGCAGTTTATTTGTATTTAATAGACAGTTAAATAGTTGATAGGTGTCTTTAGAGATAAGGATCTTAAAATTCCCCTCATGCTGGAGGAGGAAACTCGAATTAGTTAGAATAAGGATTATATATAGCTGAAACAGCAATGTAACAAGGGTTGGAGATTTGCTAATAGAAAGTATTGTTTTAGCTTATGTAAAGACTATTTTCAGTAATATAAAGCATCTACTTTTCTTCTCAGGATTCATGAAGAATTTGCCATGTTCAGAATATGTGTTTTTTTCTTCCCTTAATGTTTTTTTCAGTTGCATGGATGCATAATCACTCAGAATTCACTGATTGTGCTCTGACTTCCTGTATGCATGTGTGAACTGTGGTTTCATGTAAGTTGTATTCTGAACATTTAAATGCTAAGTGCCCTGACTTCTA
>APFE031127692.1:26147-43964 GCA_000404065.3 Pinus taeda | reverse complement strand
CTCATTCCCGAAAAAGTATGTTGCTGAACTTCTGAAGGTAGCAGGAGCTCAGAAAGGTTTTCGAGGCTGCATTCTACCTTGGTGACTCCATTCAATCTTAAAGTTAAAAAGGTGGCTTCGAAAGGAAGATACACAAGGAGTAATCCTGACCCAAACCCAGCTAGTCTTGTGGATAATCCCAACATTATCTCCAGGAGCAGGCAAAGATTTTCTGATATACCAGGTACTTCAATCATTTCAAAATCTTTGTTTCCTAAATTTTCTAGAAGTCCTGAAGATAAAATTGTTGATGATAAAATTAAAGAAGTATTGTTGAGGTCTGAAAACGAAGAAGAGCTTATTGGAATTATTCTAGATTTACAAAAAAGAGGCATTGATACTTCATCTTTAGTGTCAGAAAGAGATAAGGAAGAGTTTTGGGAGGTTGTTACTTCAGAATTGTTATTAGAGGAAGAGGACTTAAACCAGCTCAAAGAGCTTGATCCTTTTGAAGTTTTGCTTAAATCTAAAACTGGTTTACCTCTCCCAAATTGGAGTTCTTTTGTCAGTGGTTTGCAAAGTCCAAATAGCCCTTTCCGAATTAATACTTTGTCTTCTGCCTCTGTTAGTCCAAATAGTCCTCAGACATACCTACTTCCACTAGTCATACTATACCTGTTGTCACTGCTCCCCAGTTCATTATGGCTATACCTCCTAAGTATGCTCCTCTGGCCCTCCCTGCTGTTTTACATGATCTTCCTAGCAAATATGCTGCTAGGATTCCAACATGGGGAGGTGATGAAGATATTACAGTAGAGGAACATGTGGACAGGTTCAATGATTTTATTGACAGGGAGGAAGTGGATGATGAAGATGTAAAACTAAGATTGTTTGCTCAAACTTTTATTGGGGAAGTCAGAAAATGGTTAAGCCCTTAGAGCTGAAGCATTCACGTTGGTAGAGTTTGAAGACAGCTTTCTAAGGATGGGGAAATAGAACCAACCCTGTTCAAGCCCTTACAGAATATAACAATCTTAGGAGAGCTCCAGAGGAAACAATTCAAAAATTCTCTAAGAGGTTTAACAAAATATATAATTCCATTCCAGCTCATTTGAAACCTCCTGGAGCTTTGGCACAGTTGAGATATGCTGAATCATTTGATTCAGATTTTTCCCTTTTACTCAGAGAAAAGGAATCTGCCTCTCTTTCTGACATGCAAAATGATGCAATTAAGGTAGAGGTGAACATGACTGCTGCAAAGAAATCTAAGATGGCAAAGTCTAAGTTGAAGGAGGAAGAGAAGCCTTCTACATCAGCTCAAGAATACAAGCTTGAAACCATGATGAAAACCATGGAGAAATTGATGGACAGATTAGCTCTTGGGACTGCTTCTGCTCCTCCAGCATAGCAAGAATCTCAATTTAGGAACCCTCAGTTCAGAAGATCTCAGAATTAGCAAAGGCCAAGAGATAACTGAAATCAGCAGGCAGATCCTCCAGTAAGGCCTCCTTTCCAACAGAATTTGGTGGACGAAGAGGATGAACCTGAAGTCCCTAAGGAATCAATTCATTGTTTGGATGAAGATGGATCGGGAATTTTCTTGACCAAAGAGGAACATGATGAGTTCAGCATGATAAAATCATAAGGAGAACCTTCAGATTTTGTGAAGGGCTATCAACACGCTATTTTTGAAATGCAAAAGCAGTATAATCTTAGGAATAGAGATGTTCCTATTACAGCAAACAAAGTACAGATTAAAAAGAATACCTCAAGGACAGCTGATGATAAAAAGGAAAAATCAAAGGTCGTTGAAGGTAAAGATGATCCTCCTCTTGACAAAAAGGACATTCAAATTCCTTCTCCTCCAAAAGAAATTGACAAGACTACTTCTGTTTTTAGTATTGAGAATGAGATTGCAAAAATTAAAATATCAGTCCCTTTTAATGAAATTCTCAAGGTAGACAAATACAGAAGCAAAATTGTTGAAATGCTAAATTCACAACCTGGAGTGGCTGATATCCTAAATGTACAAGAAGATAATCCTATTATCTGTTTGGGTCCAAGACTTGAGGACGAATAGAATGAAGAGTTTCCTCCTTTCTACATAAGCATTACCATTCATGATATGACTCTACATAATGCTATGTTAGATTCGGGAGCATCGCATAATCTTATGCCTAAGGTAATCATGGAAAGATTGGGGTTAGAGGTTACTAGACCATACAAGGATTTATTTTCTTTTGATTCAAAGAGAGTCCATTGCATTGGGTTGATAAAAGATCTAGTTGTGGGGCTTACACAGATTCCAGCAAAAACAACTATTATGGACGTTGTTGTTGCAGACATTCCACCTAAGTTTGGAATGCTTCTTTCAAGGTCATGGGCAGCAAAGATTAAGGGTACAATGCAGATGGATCTTACATATGATACCATTCCAGTGTTTGGTGAACAAAGGAGGTTGTATCGAGAAACAAGGATGGCCTACATGGTGAGTAGCAAAGAAAAGCCTCAGAATTTTCCTATTTACTCATGTGATATTGGTCTTGGTTCAGCCATTCTTTTCAATGAATCAGTTGGGAGAGAATTAGAAGACAAACCTGCAGAAAATCAGAGTCAAGAAGGACAGCAAGAAGATGAAGAAGAAATCATGGGCTGTTGGACATTGTACTTTGATGGATCAGCAGGAAAAGAAGGAGCTGGAGTTGGCATTTGGATCACTAGTCCAACTGAAGAAAGTAAGTTTCTTTCATACAAATTAAACTTTGACTGTACCAATAATATGATTGAGTACGAGTCTCTAGTTTTAGGTTTGGAAGCTTTGATAAAGTTGAAAGCCAAAAACATTGCTGTTTGTGGAGATTCTGAGTTGGTAATCAAACAAATAGAAGGTTCATATCAAACCAAAGATGCAAGAATGAGAGCACACAGAAATTTAGTGTTGGACATGTTAGAAAATTTTCAAACCTACTATTTTAGCATCAAAACTAGAGACCAAAACTCTATTGCAGACTTTCTTGCCGTTTCAGCCAGCCTATTTATCATTCCTAAGCACTCTTCTGATGGTTATGAAGTGGAGGTTTGCCATAGACCAGTCATACCAGATAATATCATAAACTGGAAAGTTTTTGAAGATGATCAGCATCTTAGAAATTTTATTGAATTAAAGGAAGAGTTTGAGCATAGTCAGATAGATCAGCAGAACATGTTGATAGAGTCAAAAGAAAGTCCTGAAGTTTTACAGTTACAAAACAATTTAATCCCAAAGGGCCTCATTCCCTTGGAAAAATTGTTTGATCAAAATGATGTGTTCAAAGCACCAAGATTACAAGCTAATGAGGAGGAAGTAGAAAACAGTAATTTAGGTGACTCAGTTATGCCTAAGATGGTGAAGATTTCAAAGTTCCTTCCAGTTGATATGAAGATCAAATATGTTGAGATGATGAAAAGATTCACTGATGTTTTTGCATGGAGCTATGCTGATTTAAAACAATATGATTCTTCAATCATACAACATACCATCCCTATTAAGCCGAATGAGAAGCCTTTTAAGCAGAAGCTAAGAAGGATTAATCCTCTTTTAATGCCTCTGATTGAAAAAGAAGTGAAAAAGCTTTTTGATGCCAAAATTATTGTACCAATTAGATTCTCAAATTGGCTTGCTAACTTGGTACCAATCAGAAAAAAGAATGGGGAGATCAGAATTTGTATAGACTTCAGGAATTTAAACAAAGCTTCATTAAAAGATAATTACCCTCTCCCCAAAATGGATTTTATTTTGCAAAACATTGTTGGTTCACAAACGATGTCTATGCTTGATGGCTTCTCAGAGTACAATCAAATTCTTGTCCACCCAGATGATCAGGAGAAGATGGCTTTCACTACACCATGGGGAACATTTATGTACGCAAAAATGCCCTTCAGCCTCATGAATGCAGGAGCAACTTTCCAAAGAGCAATGGATATTGCTTTTGCTAAAGAAAAGGACAAATCAGTGGTGGTTTATCTTGATGATATCACAGTTTTTTCAAAGAAGGAAGAAGACCACTTAAAACACCTTGAAAGGGTCCTACTAAAGTGCAGGAGGTTTGGTATTTCTCTAAACCCAACCAAAAGTATTTTTTCTTTAACTTCTGGAAAACTACTTGGGCATATTATTTCTGAAGAGGGAATTAGGATTGATCCTAATAGAGTTAGTGCAATTCAAAAGTTAGATTTACTAAGGAGCAGGAAGGAAATTCAATCTTTTCTTGGGAAAGTTAACTTTGTTAGAAGATTCATCCCTAACTTTGCTGAAGTAGTCAAGAACATAACAAAGATGTTAAAAAAGGGAGAAGATTTTAAATGGACAGCTGAAGCAAAGGAATCATTTGAAAAGATCAAGAAAGCACTTACTCAAGCACCAGTCCTCATCAGCCCGGATTTTACCAAGGAGTTTCTGATCTTCACATTTGCTTCTAATGACACAATGGATGGAGTTTTATTGCAAAAAGGAAGTCAAGGTACTGAACAGCCTATTTCTTTCTTTAGCAAAACATTGGCTAATGTTGAATTGAAATATAATATCCTAGAGAAACAAGCTTATGCATTCGTGAAAGCAGTTAAGGATTTCAGGATTTATGTTTTGCACTCTCACATTGTCGCATACGTGCCAAATACGGTTATAAAAGATATTCTGACACAAGCTGATCCAGATGGAAAAAGGGGAAAGTGGATAGCAAAGCTGTTGGAGTATGATATTGAGATCAAACCCACCAAATTGGTAAAAGGTCAAGGCCTAGCCAAATTGTTGACTCAGTCAAATCTAGACTGTATTGATATTAATTTAAACACAGAAATCTCAGAAATTTCTGAAAATGAAGAAGAGATAGTCCAGAATAATGAGAAATTCTTGATCTCAGAATGGTATAAGGATGTAACATTTGTTTTGCAGCATAATAGAGCTCCAGATAACCTATCAAAATCCAAAGCTCGGTTTACCAAGTTAAAATCTCTCAGATATTTTGTGCATGACCAAAATTTGTTTTGGAAAGATGCAGGAGGGATATTATTGAAGTGTCTCATTGAAGAAGAAGCTGATAAAGTAATTGATGAGTTTCATAAGGGAGATTGCGGAGGTCATCACTATTGGAAAGCCACTGCAAACAAGGTTTTGAGAGCTGGCTATTTTTTGCCAACCATGTTCAGAGATATTTATAAAAAGATAGCCACATGCCATGAATGTCAAGTCTTCGAAGGGAAGAGAAATCTCATGCCAATGCCCTTGGTTCCTATTTATGTTGAAGCACCCTTCCAACAGTGGGGATTAGATTTTATAGGGGAAATCCATCCTCCCTCGTCAGGGCAACGTCGCTGGATTCTCACAGCCACTGATTACTTTACAAAGTGGATAGAGGCAATACCCATAAGGCAAGCAAATGATTCAGTGATTATTTCTTTCTTAGAAAATAATATATTATCAAGATTTGGTTGCCCAATCAAGATCATTACAGATAATGCTCAAGTTTTCAAGTCCAAAAGAATGATTAATTTTTGTCATCAATATCACATTTCCTTTGGAAATTCCACTGCTTATTATCCACAGGGAAATGGTTTAGCTGAGTCTTCAAACAAGAGTCTTGTGAGAATCATTAAAAAACTGCTGCAAAAAAATAAAAAGGCTTGGCATTTGAAACTGAAATATGCCTTGTGGGCTGACCGGATTTGCACAAAAAGATCCATTGGGACATCACCATATGAGCTTGTGTATGGGACAGAGGCTATATTTCCAACATCTCTTGGAGTACTAGTAATGAAGCTGATTCAAGGATTAGAAGAGGAGCCAAATGCTATACAGCGAAGGATAAATCAGCTCATAGCTTTGCAGGAAAAAAGGAACGAGGTGTTTGAAGGTCATCAACAAAGCCAAAACAGGGTCAAAAGAGCATTTGACAAAAAGATCAAAGAGGTTACATTTCAGATTAATGACAAAGTCTTGAAATGGGAAGCCAGAATTGAGGAGAAGGGTAAACATGGTAAGTTTTAAAATTTGTGGAAAGGGTCATATCAAGTTTCTGCTTTCCATGGGAATAACACCTATATTCTACAGGAGATTGATGGAACACCATATGCTGGAGGACCTGTTAATGGTAGGTTCCTAAAGCATTACAATTGATTGAATTTCGACCAAGTATCTCACAAACATTGTACATAACCGTTTTACTAGTTTTTCTTGTTGTAAATGAATGACAAGCTAAACAGGAAGCTTAAGCCCGAGGTGAAGGCCCACAAAGCTAAAAGGAATGCTTGTCAACTCTGCTTATGTTTTCAGGAATTGAATAAAGCACTGGACCTGCGAGTTCTTAGTGTACTACAGGAGCACACTATCCCAAGTGGAGCCACTCTTATCACTTAGAACTAAAGGTTTAATGCATACAGTTACATGCCCTAGTCTGATGACAAAGGTTTATGTTTAAGTTGTTTCCATTTTTATTTGTCTCACTTAGGAATCGGAGTTTTAAAGGTTTTTAAGCTTAAATTAGACTCTGCTCCTATTGGCTTTTCTCCACTCATCATTATTCCATAAGTCATGTCTTTTTTATGCCAAGTCACCTTGTCCTTTAGTGATTCCACAGTGCAGTCTTATTGGCCCATTTCGCAACGCAATCATAGTCTAGCAGTTTCGCAGCGTATAATGATTAAGCCATTTCGCAGCGCATCATTAAAAAATGTAACTAACAGCGCTGCGAAATCATGGATTCGTGCATTCCGCAGCGAATCTTTCCTGAAATGTCAAGTCCATAGGTGAGTCAGCATGTCCGTCCACTCATGTCAGTTTGAGTACCTCTTGTAATCATGCTTGAACGTTCATTTGCCGCTACTCCACCAATAGATTTTTCATATGCACGGAAATCTCATTCCCAAGAGATTTTACCGTGCATAGTCCTAATAACAGCCGTGAGTGTTGCATGAGTAACCAGTCATGTTTCAAATTTGAATTTCAAGCGAGGCTGTTCAAGCGAGCCTGATTACAAGCGGGGCTGAGTTAAAAAGGGAGGTGAACCATCTCAACCGGAATTGTTAAAATTTGGCTATGAAGATTTCCAACTAAGAATTTGGCCGTGAAGATTTTGAAGTGAAGATGGAGAGAAAGGAGCACAGGTCCGACAAATGCCAAAGGAATGAACCTGAAGGCCTGGACATAACCTTCAGAGATGAAGGCGTGAAGAAGGCGTTTAAAGATGTCGGGTGCTGGAGATTTTGTAAAAAGCTACAAGGAGGGCATGCACAGGTAACAAAAGAGTTTGCACTTAATTTTACTGGTTTGAATTCAAAGGTTGCCATGTTAGAGATATCGGTCTCTCCAGAAGCAATAGTTGTTGTGACCGAGATACCAAGAGGCCAGGAAGAATGGTTCAAAAACTTTAAATTTGATAGGAATCCTTGTAAGGAGTTCTTAAAAGAGGCATATGTAAATGAGGATTATACAAAAGCAGTGCCCAGGTTCTATCTCAAAGAACATTATGCTCTTCTTCTTACCTACATTCAGAAGTATTTAACATGTGAAGGAAGGTACAATAAGGTTTATCCTTATCATTTCAAACTGCTCCTGCATTTTACCAGGAAGGTCTCCATAGACATCCCGTTTTATTTATTTCGCAGTCTAAGTAAAATGTGTGATAAGGTGCAGCTCAGAAAAGAGGATTGTGAGACTTCTTTATTTCATCATGGTCTGATTAAATTGCTCATTTTAGATAGCCTCCAGAAGATAGGCCGAGACTGGAATTCTTTTATCTTCATGGCTGGTTTCCAAAGTAAGACTGGTCTTACTCCTCAACCAGCCAGAGAGTTTACAATAGTTGAGCTTCAAAGGGAGGCAAGAGCCAAAAAGAAAACCAAATCACAGCGACCAAAACCAGTGAAGCCGTTAGTCATTCAGGAACAGCCCCAGCAATCAACAAAAGAGAAGACTCAGGGTAAGAAGACTAAACCTCAAACAAGTAAACCTGCAGCAGTCTCAAGGGTGAAGACGAGAAGCCAGATTAATAAAGAAAAAGGCAAAGCTATAGCTGTCGAGGAAAGCCCTGTGGCTAAAGCAAGCCTTGTGTCTAAGGCAAGCCTAAATGATCTATTACAGGCTATTGAGTTAGAACAGTCTAAACCGATTGAGATTGATTTGACACAATCACCACAGGTAAAGGTTAAGAAAACAAAGGCCTAAAAAAGGCTTAAGTTTGATGAGCCAGCCTAGGAATTTGTTTTTAAACCAAGAAGACGCATGACTAGAAATTTCCAGCAGGTACAGGAAGCACTGCCCAAAACAGAGGAAAAAGGGAAAGGAACACGACCTCAGCAAAAAAGCAGCAAAAGTAAAGTAGCCATCACATCTCAAGGAGATTATGTGGCAGCCATGAAAAGCCAAATAGAAGCAGCTGAGGAAGAAATCAACCAACTGAAGAAAGCCGCTGAAGACCTGAAGGCAGAGTTAAGCCGGGTACCTAATAAATGAATTCACTTTTCTGGAAAGATTTTGTTCCGAATTTTGCTAATTTTGCTTAAATCTTAGTGTTTTGAAGATGTTTAAATCCCTGCTACACAAGTGAAGCATCAAAGGGAGTTTTTGGCAACCGATGGTTGGATGATATGAGCTCTCGGGTTAAAAAAGTACATTGTTTTAAATAAAACAGCAGTTTCGTAGCGCGCTACGAAACTGCTGTAGGTGATGTTTTTTAAAAAACGCAGACAAACAGTTGATTTTATGAGCGGGAGTTTTTGAAAAAGGCACACCTGTCCATCACCACAGCCTACAGCATATCTAAAACGTGGCCACGTTCCATTCTTTGGGATATTAAAGACTCAAAAAGGTGCTGTTCATGTTCGAGCAAATTATGGAATAAAGAAGCCGAGAAACAGGGAACATCTCCGAATACCACGGGCAGATAGAGATTCAGCATTTAAAGGCCAATATGGCATATTTAATATACAACTCAGCCAAATCTAAGGGGAACCAGGTGTCAAAAGACGAGGAGTAGCCATTATGGCACGAAGATGGAGTTAGAGTCATAATTGATTTAGGACTTTTTAAAAGTTACAGTCAGCAGTTTATTTGTATATAATAGACAGTTAAATAGTTGATAGGTGTCTTTAGAGATAAGGATCGAGTTAAAATTCCCCTCATGCTGGAGGAGGAAACTCGAATTAGTTAGAATAAGGATTATATATAGCTGAAACAGCAATGTAACAAGGGTTGGAGATTTGATAACAGAAAGTACTGTTTTAGCTTATGTAAAGACTATTTTTAGTAATATAAAGCATCTACTTTTCTTCTCAGGATTCATGAAGAATTTGTCATGTTCAGAATATGTGTTTTGTTCTTCCCTTAATGTTTTTTTCAGTTGCATGGATGCATAATCACTCAGAATTCACTGATTGTGCTCTGACTTCCTGTATGCATGTGTGAACTGTGGTTTCATGTAAGTTGTATTCTGAACATTTAAATGCTAAGTGCCCTGACTTCTATGCAAAGGTAGTGTCATTGTTCACTGAAATATGCTTGACTCCATAGGCCCAATGGGAACTCATGAAATGTTTATCCAGCCATTATATTTGTCTATGTTGTTACATCACAAGAGTTAGCCATCTTATCATTAATAAAAAAATCATAAACCCCTTTGAGAGAGCCCTCTCAGGCTAAGGAGGCTAAGCCTTAGTCAAAAGCTTGGTTTGAAATAGTTACTTAGAGTCATCCTGACCAGCAGCCTATCAGGCTTGATTTTGAGATAACACAATCTATGATTAAGAAAAAATTTGTTTTTAAATGGGGACATACCAAGCATGAAGCTTTAAATCTGACCAAACAAGCAATCATAAATGCTCCCTCTTTAGCAACTCCTAATTTTTCTAGTCATTTCATTTGTATACCTTTGCTCCCGAGACATCATATGCAGCTATATTGACACAGGTAAATCATGACAAAATTGAATGACCAATTTCCTTTTTTAGTTCCAATTTGTAGGGGGCTGAATTAAACTATTCATATGTTGAAAAACAAGCTTTTGTTGTTTTCAAATCAATAAATCATTTCAAACCCTTTCTTCTCAAAAATCACAATGAGGTAGTAGTCTCATTCTCAGTGGTGATAAATTTACTAATGCAAAGATAAATAGGTGAGAAAAGAGAAAATTAGGTAACAGCACTACAAGAGGATAACATCGAGATCGGACCAGCTAAAATTGTTAAAGGTCAAGGTTTTTGCAGAATGCTAGCAGGAACATCCAACTTACCAGCGCTATAAGATTCAAGTGATGATATACAAATATGTGAGGTAAGCCTCAATGACACTGAATCTAAATATGTTGATGTCATCTTTTATTTGAAAAATGGATATGCTCCTATGAAATTCAGTTATAAAAGAAAAAGGGCTTTGGGGATAAAAGATAAGCAATATGAAATCACCAATGATGTTTGTTTAGGAAGAATTATGATTCTCTTTTACTTAGATGCCTTTAAAAATATGAGGCAGAAAAGGTTTTGCAGGAACTCCATGATGGACCAACTGGTGGACATTTTGGAGGAGACACAACATCACATAAAATCCTGCATGTTGGCTATTATTGGCCAACCTTATTGAAAGATGCACATGGATATGTAAAGAAATGTAAAATTTGTCAAACAACTGTTGGAAGATAGAGGAAACCTACATTACCGTTGTAGTCAGTCAACATTGAACAACAATTTGAACAATGTGGAATAGACATAATAGGTGAGATCATTCCTCACTCTTCGAAACAACATAGATATATCCTTATAGAAACGGATTACTTCACAAAATGGGTGGAAGCAATTCCACTTAAGGTAGCCAATTCTAAAAACATCATTGAATTTATTGACCAGTTTATTATTACCAGATTTGGTCTACCAACTTCCCTCATGTTTGACAATGTATCTTATTTCACAAGCAATGCTATGACAGAATTTTCTATTAAAAAATGTTTTAAACTTAAATATTCTGCTAACTATTATCCTCGGGGAAATGGTTTATCTGAATCTACAAATAAAAATATCATAAGGATCATCAAACGAACTATTGATCAAAGTCAGAAAAACTAGCATAAATCTTTAACATTTTCTCTATGGGCAAATCGAATAACACAGAAGGCCTCAATAGGCACTTCTCCTTTTAATTTGGTCTATGGGAAAGAGGTTGTTCTCCCTACAAATGTAGCTATTCCCTCTCTAGCCCTGGTTCAATTTATTGAAGAAACTCCTTTCTCTTCTATGCAATTAAGGCAATCACAAATTCTCAAGCTCGAAGAAGAAAGAGACAAAGCCAAAATCATACATGCACATCATCAACAGTTAGTCAAATCTTCATTTGATGCAAATTTTGTAAGTCCTAAATCCTTTCAGCTCAGAGACCTATTATTGAAGTGGGATAAAGCACACGAGGAAAAAGGTAAGCATACCAAATTCCAAATATTGTGGGTTAGCTAATTTTAGATTGCGGAACAAATCGGCCCATCAACCTTTTTATTGCAAGATTTATCAGACAAAAGAGATTCTCTACCTATTAATGGGAAGATTTTAAAGAAATATTTTTCATAGAAGGTAACATCTTTTATCCCTTGTACATTATTGCCTTTACTTTTATAGGAAAAGAAAAGTTAAATAGCATTTACTTTTGGCCTTTCAATAAAAATCTCTTTTATATTTTGCCTTTTCACTTGTATAAGTAGAGAATGTTGAGAAGATAATTTTCACATTTGAGACATAAGATAAGTTCTATTTCTCTGAAACCTGCTTATTTTCCACCAAAATCATTTGTCCTTTGTAAAACCTCAACTTTATAAAAAGACCTTTTTTCTTGTTATAGACATATTTGGGCACTGTAACCCCAATCACATATGTCCATAAACCAAGGGCTTCTAAGACCCTAAAAGTGTTTTTTCATACCCTAAAGGAACAAGGTCAGTTGATTACATCATTTCCCAGAAGTTCTCCCTGAAAAACTGCTCAGAACTGGTCAAAACTGGACCATACAGACTGCTCCATGTTGAGGGTGTGATGCATCTCACCTGTTACACACAGAGGGTGTGATGCATACTGAAAATCCCTTCTATAGGGTGTGATGAGTGAGAGCAGACAAATGTCAGAGGTAGTTTGCTATGTGGAAACCCAGAGAATCTTCTAGAAACTACTCATTTGACACTTGCCTCTCTCAATTCGCCCAGGGATGAGTAAGAGATCATGAAATCTCCAAGTGGAACCAAGAACTATCAGAGAAATGACACTAATAAAAATCTTAGAAGCTGACTCACCCCCCTGCAAAATCTATATATGGATCCCTCATCCTAGATATTCAAGGGCTGGAATTTTGTATTTTGTAAGGAAGTGTTGTTGGTTTCTCTATGAAACATTGTAGTGTTGGGTGATCTAGCTTTTCATGAGGTGAAGAGGGCTTTCATGCTGGGAGGATGGCACTGGGTCAAACTGTTGGGTTGTAATCCTCTCTTCTACTACTTCTATCAATAAAGCTATTTGAGTTTTCCTCCATATGCTTGTATATCTCTGAATCTTGTATTTGTGTATGCATTTGTATGCTTAATATACATCTGATCCTATATTGTTTATGGTTATAGATATCTATGCTTTTATGGTATTATGTTTCTTTGACTCTACATGTGTTCTTTGAAGCGGGACAAGTGAGGAAAGAGTGGTGAAGCTCTGTTAAAGGAGGGAGGAAACAAGCAAGGAGCCAAGCGAAATATTAAGGTTGGTACTCTCTACTTCTCTCTCATCTATCTCTCATAAGGGAAGACACAAGTAACTTTAGTTTGTTTGTTTCTAAGATAGCTACCTGTCTTAGTGGGACTAGTAGCTCTGAATGGACACTAGTTTTCCAGATAAAAAAATGGCGACTTTGCTGGGGAGCGAATAGTTTGATTGTTAGTCACTGTTGTATTGTTTGCTTTATAAACCACAAACGGAGCCTGAAGTTAAGCCAACTAGCCTTCGAACTGCTTTTTCTATGCAACTACAAAGTAGATCAACGCTGCTTCAGTTAATCTTCAAGTTGGTTTATGAACTGAAAATATGACTTGCAAACATCCTAACTGCCCTAGTGGTAGCTCAAATAACCTCATTATATCAGCCCCTATACTTTGTGTTTACTGCCTATCATTAGCTCAGCCTAAATCCTTGAACTTAGCTACAAACTGTGAGTGAAAACCAATCTCAGTCTCATCCCTAGACCATCACACTATCTCTCATTGGCAACTTGGATGCATCACACCTCCCATGTGTTGCAGGTGAGATGCATCCCTGTATCCTTTTGTTATAGGTCCGATGATTGAGTGAGACTGTTTCTGCCTCCATATTTTGGTTTTTTCTTCATTGTCTTCAACTTTATTCAGTAGTTTTGTTGTCTATGATCAGTATATCACTGTTGAAACTCTCTTCCTTTGCATTATTCAACCTCCATCGATAAATAATTGTGAATGTTTTTTAATGTATTTTTCATCATTTATAGTTCTCCTTGCAAAAAGTAGCTTAATCGAATTTTCGTCTTCTGATTTGAAAGTGTCGCAAGTGTCATTTTCAGTCAAAGAAAAGAGTGTCATAAAGTCTTCCTCTTTTAGATAGTTGATTACGCTTTTGCCATTGTATTTGATTTGGATCATCAATTCTTTGAAGTGTCGAAAGCATTTTTCAAGTCGAAATTGAAAGTGTCGTCTTAGTCTTCCTTACGTTTTTGAACAAGAAATTGCTAAAGTGTTGCTTTGAGAAAAGATAGTTCAGATCTGTACTTAGTTTTCTTTTTGTCATTCTCACATTAAGGAAACTGAAAAACAAATTCATGCATGTGCATTTACATTTAGACTGCATGTGGAAATTGATTTAGGACAGTGCATCTTAGTGTGTGCTCTCTGCTCTATGTTGAAAGAATTTTATTTCTCTTTCCTTAGTAGCTAGGATTTTCATTGAAAAAAGAAAGTAAACAACTGTTTATCATCTTAGATTGCATATTTAGGAATTGTATATCCACATCATGTGGTGAACCTTAAAGGAAAACTTCTTAAGAAAGATCTACTGAAAAATAAAACTTCAATGAACATAAAAATGCTTTGGAACCTAATGCACAACATCTAGAAGTCTAGGCTAGAGATGTATTCTAGCGTCGTAAAACCTAGTAACTATCGTTTTCATCATAGGTTGGGTGATTCCTCCTCCTTGATATGACAAGTGTCAGTATGGACTTGTGCTCCCATGTACCATCTAGCATATATTGGGAGACCACAATAGGCTATAGCCTTTATCCTTAGGAAGTCGTGTCTGTCGCCCTATCGATCGCAATGCACTGAACACAACATTCGGGAAGATTGACTGCCGTATGTAAAAAGTATTATGTAGTTTTGTGATTGGTTTGGTAATCCCTCTATCTAGATCTCCAGAGTAGTCACTTCCATTCCTTTTTAGACTCCTCAAAAGAAAAGGTCCATCTGAGCACTTGTCACTTCAATCTCATTAAAAATCGAAGGCGACTAGAGTCATCTTTAGCTTTTTCTCGACTATTTAAAATTGAGAAAGCAAGTTGTGTCAAAGCGTCATAAAATTTATTTTAAAAGAAATAACATCATTGTTCCCTCATTGGTCTTAGGTTGAGAAAATGGAGTCCACAAATCAAGGATTTCCCCTTGGGGGGAATCCTAGTCCCTTCTCGTCTTGGGGAGATGTTGGTGCTCCTCATATGGCTACTTTGTCCCTTCCAGGACTTACAATCAGCCTGCTAGTATGGCTTTTCTCAACCACTGGCATTCAAAACACCGTAGTTCCTGAGCAATCAAATCAGCAACTAGATGATACTAGAATTGCTCCCCCACCTACTATTTCGTTTGTTTCTCCCTCTCCTTCTTCCTCTTCGCTTGGTGAAACTAATAACACTAAAAACCAAGTAATTGAGAAGAAGAAGGGAAGGAGAAGAAGAAGAAGAAGCCAATGGCAAAAGGGGGAAACCATACATCGTCTGGTGAAAATCCACACACTGCACCATCCAAACCTAAATCTCCATGTGTCATTTGCAAAGGAGCACACTATCATCGAGATTGTCCTTGCATCCCACGGATCTTAAGGGACTGGTCTCCCCGCTTGCATAATCTAGTGTCCTCAACCTCTAATGATCATGTTGAGAGCACACCATCAACTAGTGAAAACAAAGACAATGGACAGAAAGGAAGATCTAAATTTCCTTGTAAATTGTGTGATGGCTATCATGCCCTCCACTGTTGTCCTTTCCTAGACAAAGCTAAAAGAGTCTTGGATAACCATCCTGCTTCACCACAGCAACTTCCTCTTGGATACAAGAAACTCTTGCCGAGTCCACCGCTAGTTGAAAATTTGACTAACACACCTTTGTTGTTGGTTGAAGCACATATCATTAAAGATAAACCCTTTGAGTCCACACTAGACCAAAGTCAATAGGTCAAGACGGCAGTCGACCCAGTCTTGTCTTCAGAAGGTCCACCTTCAGATGATACAGTCACCAAAGAGAATGAGAATGACACCATTCAAATTCTATTTGTTAACATAGAATCCGATGAACCTGGGGGAAATTTACCCATTCCTTTATCGCAGGAAGGAAGTTTGTCAGAGATTCATCCAGTCGTTTATTCAGTCCCTCCTCCAAGCAATCTAGTTGTTTCCTTCGATTAGAATCTACTGGGGAGACCCCGCTTACCATCTAATGTACCATTCTGAATCATAGTACAAGCTTACAGAATGATCATGGTTGGTACTATCATAGATGAAGGGGCTTCCGTGAGTATCCTTTCCTCAATTACTTGGAAAGTGCTTGGTTCGCCATCGCTTCTGCCTGAGATTCAAAATCTGTCAGGCTTCAACAAAGGAACCAGCCGGCCGCTAGGCATCCTTCCAAATTTTCCTATAACTTTGAGAAGGAAAATCGTTTATCTAAACGTGATGATAGTCCAAGGGCCATTAGATTACAATCTACTCCTTGGACGTGACTACATTTATAGCATGGGAGCTATTGTTTCCTCACTCTTTAGGGTGATGTGTTTCCCATATGAAGGCAAAATGGTCCAGCTCGTAGACCAGATTTCGTTCCCTTGTTCAAACACGGCTACTAGTCAAATACCATCCCTAATTGGTCTTTTTGCACAAGGAATGTCTCATCAACCTCGAGTCCATCCACCTGATGAGCGCGAGTGATTCAGTGAATGTGACTAAACCCAGGGGGCATGCACCCTGGTCTGCTTCAGCAGCAAAACCCCAGATATAAGGTAGGTTTCTGCATATGATATATGACTAGTCTGACACACCCATCCATTTAGGAAAATGGGATTAGACTAGAAAAGGATTCCCTCATCGAAGGTCATGTGAGTGGAAGCTCGTACCATTCACCTTTGTCCATTTCAATGGACAGAGCCAAGGAAGTGTTTTGTCTGCAGATGAAGATGGAACAACCTTGCTTTAATGCAAGAACTTCCATATGGTAACCTAGAAACTCTACTCCTCTTTATACCTAGGGGCATGCAAACCTTTTACATGCGAGTGAAAAATGACCTTTTATTTTCTTAGTTTGTAGGCTCTCAACCCTTTAACCTCGTAGGTTGGTCATTCCTAGCTTGCATACAAAAGGCTCCAAAGCAAAGTTGCGGATGGGGAAAGCTCCCTAAAAAATGAACCTACTAATGACAGACATCCTTATTAAACGACTGGAACGAGCAATGTTTCCGAAAAGTTCAAGCTCATTAAAAAATAAACCTAGTTATGAGCAATGTTTCCGCAAAGTTCAAGCTCGTTAAAAAATAAACCTAGTTATGAGCATATGTTCCCCTAGAGTTCAAGCTCACTAAAAAATGAACCCAATTTTGGTAAATAACCTTTGTGATCACATTACTATCAGCTTTTGAGCCTTGGTCGTGTTCTTACCATTACCTCCACTTTTTAGCCAATCATCCGCCTCCACTTGATTGTTTACCCTTTTGAGGAATAGCTGCAACGAGTGATTCTGTTAGCCACCTTCTTTACACTGCCATGATTGAAAAGTTCCACCTTACCTGGAACCAGTTGTTACCCGAAAATATCACTCGTTCCTCAAAGACGAATCTCTTTTAAGCTCTTTTTAGACTCGTAAAATATTAAAAGATTATTGAGCAATTGGCCTCTCCAGCTCGTCAAAGTGATTGGAAGTGCCATCGCTCCTCTAGATTTTAATCTTTTTGGACCTAAGGGATAATTACACAAAAAGATTGAGTGCTTGTCTTTTTCGGCTCAGTAAAGTGATCGGAAAAGTCATCCCTTTCGTATTATTTTATACTTTTTCGCACTTAAGGGATGATACCATGAAAAAGGATTACTGGAGTTTCCTTTTCATCTATTTTCAGACTCTCTAAAACTAAAAAGGACCGAGTTATCTTTGTCATTAAACTCATTAAAACAATAGCAACAAACTTGTCCATTACAGACAAGAGCAAGTTTCACTATCGTTAGGCTCGCTAAAACATAGTGACAGGTTTGCCTGAAGGGAAAATTATAGAACAAGCATATGTTATCCTCCTCAAGCTTGACAAAAGTAAAGAGGTACTAGTTAGAAATGACTGGGGAAAATTTGGGAAGAAAACTTGAAGAACTTTATTGGTAGCAGGTCACTCTTGAACATGACACTTTCACTCCATCACCATGATTGAGTCGGGTTGGGTTATTTCGTTCATCGGTCATATCACCATTGGTCCTCCGTACCATCCATTTTTAGGGTTAACACTACCAATCCATTTTCAGTGTCGCCGATATGTTCAAGAGAAGTCACTCAGAGAATTCACCAACCCAACATACACCTCATCT
>APFE031127692.1:447-15695 GCA_000404065.3 Pinus taeda | reverse complement strand
TCCTATATTATTTATGGTTATAGATCTCTATGATTTGATGGTATTATGCTGCTTTGACTCTACAGGTGTTCTTTGAAGCGGGACAAGTGAGGAAAGAGTGGCGAAGCTCTGTCAAAGGAGGGAGGAAACAAGCAAGGACCCAAGCAAAAGACTGAGGTTGGTATTCTCTGCTTCTCTCTCATCTATCTCTCATAAGGGAAGACACAAGTAACTTTAGTTTGTTTGTTTCTAAGATAGCTGCCTGTCTTAGTGGGACTAGCAGCTCTGAATGGACACTAGTTTTCCCAATAACAATTCTACCATCAGTTAAGAAAAGCATCTTTAACAAAGAAAAGACTCTCTGCAGATAAACATATTTAACACTATAATTGTCATCTAGAAACTCTTAAGGAGTCCATGATTCTCCCCATCTAGTAAACATTTCTCTTTTTAGATTGTAATTCTAAAATATACTTAAACTTAAAGGATAAGAGGTCCCATCAAGAGCCAACTTACCATGTTCATAGGGAAATAATAAACTAACATTATCAATACTGCATATCAAGACAAGGTAATGGCTTGAGATTATTTTAATCAAAAGACAAGGGGTCTCATCATGAGCTAGTTTTTTCAATTGAGTTATGACCAGTGAATGGCATTGTCAATTTTGACCACCAAACCAGGACAATGGCCTTTATGTAGAAAAAAAATAAACCTTTTTTTAAGAAAAAATAAATTGTTCATAAAAGAAAGGAAATATTGTAACTATATGAATATGAATTTATGTCTAAAATTTTCACTCTTATCTGGACGACATACTGAATCATTGATGGTTAAAAGGTAACCATGTTGAGGCTATGGACACCTGCTAGAAGCAGAGGCTCTACTTGTGACAAATAACTGCATCTAAAAGCTAATTTGCAAGAGCCCCTTGCTTTATCTTTAAAACCAAGTAAAGACTGATGTAGACAAAGGAATTTTCATTTTAAAGAGGATATCAATTGGATGATTATTAGGTGGATTTTTTTTTTATTATTCAGAGAAATGTTACTTATCTTAGATTTCATGTAATTCCTATTTTTTGAACTATCTTTATTTTTGAAGTTCTAGAAATTTCAAAAAACTATCAGAGATAACTGGTTCTTCCAGTGAATCGCCAATTGTTGTGCTATTCAACAACCCCCCCATTTGTTGATTTAATAGTTAATATCCTATTAATAAATGGGGACCCCTTATTAAAACCCTCCAAGAAAAATTTAGTACTTAGATGCTTTCTTTTTTAATTTTTAGAAATAAATTAAGGTATCAAGTCAAATCCCTTTAAGACTAGAAAATCTTGCTTTTATTACATATCGCAGAACCAAGTGTGTCAAAGGTTAATTAACAACCAAGATCCACGAATATGATGGAAGGGATCACTGAATTTAACTTAGGATATCATTAGAATTTTCATTCAAAGCTAAGACTTAAGGTATTCACTGTAAAATGAAGCGCTTATGGCAATCGTATATCAGATTTCACAAAAGACGCAACTCACAAAGCCTGTCGTAATATGTGAACTGTGATATTGCGATAGAGCGAGCCAATACTTATCGCATCATGGCACTTTACTTAAAAGCCAATCTTATGAACTACAGAATTTTGCGAAGTGCGATAGAACTCGAACCCAATAAAAACAAATATTATAAACTATAAGTTAAGGTCTAGAACTTAGAAAAAAGGCACTTTATGAAGTAATTATTCATTTAGGAAAAGTACGCTCTAAACAATGAAAACTATGCCACTCACCTCACATCCCACAGAATTCTAATCAACTCTGGAAAAACGCACAGCCGAAAATGCGATAATGCTATTTACAATATTGCGATAATCTTATCACAATCATGTATATTGGAATTTTCTTACTCTAAAGTTGCCACCTTAAAGTTTTTCCCTTCCCATTTGTGATGCAGTAGTTTAAATGAGTAATAATGGCAATGATAAGAGACCTTACTGTGTAGGTAATAATTTTAATGGCATTTATGTTAAGAGCGGCTCGTTGTGATATGATATCTTTTGATCTACATTTTGAATAAAATACCCTTTCTTGTCACCTTTTTAGGTTAACTGTATCATTTAATTCTCACTGTCATTCGCACCTTGTGTTTATCCGATAACTTCCATTTTCTCCATTTCAGGAAACTTCCGCAGAAAACATCGTTAGAAAGAATGGCGAAGAAGGGAAAGGAGATTGCATTTGAGAAATCATACATGGTACTGCTTTTCTTCGATACCACATGCAGTAAGGATGGAGGAATGCTGACATGGGAAGCCATGTATAACCTGTTAGACGAAGAGCAACCCAGGCCACTAGTAACAAAGTCCATGACTGATGTTCACGAGTCATCTGACACCTCCTATTTCAAAACAACATGTTCATTCTTGCACCGAATAGCTGTGAGACAGAAGATAATACCATACACGGATATGGTGAAATGGATAATTGACGAGGTAGATGTCTCAGACATAACTTTCAGGAATCAAAGGGGACAGTTCATGGAGTCTTTCTCACCAAACAATCTACACCTAATGTACCAGCTACCAGAGCCTCAAAATATCTATAATAAAAGGTTCCTTGAACATTTCGCCAAAGAAAATGAGGACCCATTGGAGGTTACGAAGACCTGGAGATCAAGCAGAGGCAAACTCAAACGGGATAAAACTGGTATGTACTCAATGGCATCCATTTCTTCCCCTTGTAGTTTCATAGCAGCAACGATATGTAGGTTATTTGGTAGACTCGATAGCACCAAATTTTCCATGGAATGGCTCTCGTTAATAGATGTAGCAGTTAATGCAACAATTATGAAATAGGGTCATATTTTATCAGACAATTTAGCAAAGGTCATTATTGGGTATAGAAGGAAGAGAAGTGTTTTTGCAAGGATTTTTTCCCCTTTCTTTATGAGTGCTTTTGTTATGGATGCAATTTGTTTTAATTCTCAGTTTGCGAATATGGAATCGAATTGGATTGTACATAACCCTCATCCCATCCATATATTCCATAAAATTTTGTGGGAATCCCAATTCCACCCCCATTTTTATAAAATCTATCAGGGTATTATTCTGCCTATTCATAAAGCAGTTTTTGATAGAACAACCCTTAGGTTTTCTAAAGAGGCTGAAGTGGATATCTTTCCAGTAGCCAGATGGTTTGGGGAAGAGACATTCACCTACATTAGAGTTTTTGGGAGCATTTCTTCTCCACATGTCCTCCCATATTATGTCCCCGAAAAATTTTTGGCCAAAGAAATAGCCTACCAGACTATAGGGGAAGGTGGCTTAACCAGAGGACTGAAAGAACAGGAGAAATCCATTTTGCCTACCTTCCCATTACAATGTGGTGCTTTTGTACTACACAATTATGGACATGCAATAAAGGAGGCAGAGAATATTATGTCTCTGAAATGGGCTACAGTTCCAAGAAGGAAATACGACCCAAATCATGTTGCTAATGAATTTACTACAATGGTAAAAGTGAAACAATTCACCCATGAAGAGGATGCCTTTGATGACCTATTCCTACAAGTAGAAACATTTTCACAAATTATATATATGGTATCATTACTATTGACCTTGGAAGATATTAATGCTTTCCATGTATACAGGAATAAGAGACTGTTAAAAGTCCCATTGGACCTATTTCATATTGAACCAATAAGAGAGCTAACGCCTAGCGTAAGCTTGAAGGGAAGTTCCAAAGAAAATTTTGAAGAAGAACCCCAAGAGAAGTCGACTCATGAGTCAGATCACTAATAACGACAATCTCAAAATGGAGAAAACACAAATAAAGAGTCTGACAAAGACACAGTTGGAAGTACAGAAGAGACATCAAAGCAGGCCTTGGCAAAAAAGCAGGCAGAGGTTACTTCTACTTCAAATCAGTTAAGAAAAGCTCCAATCATTGACCTAGAACAAGAATAGGAACAATTAAATAAAAACTCCATACAAACATAAATCTTGAGCAAACATCTGAACTGTAAACTCCCAAGCAAAGCCAACATAAAGAAAATCCAGAAAGAAAAGGGAAAGGAGCTATAGGTACCCAGGATATTCAGATTATTCCTCTTATTCCTACTTCTGAAATTGTCTTAAAAGTTGAGAAAATGCCTCCATTAGATATATTCTACAGTCCTACCCACAAGGATGTAGTCAAAAGATAAAGGAAGAAAAGGAAACTGGACACCACTGCTGTTACAACTCCAAAAAATGAACCAATGGATATTGTGTGGAAAGATACGCCTATCGAGCCATCAGAGAATCTCACAAAGTTGTCATAGTTCACAGGAGCTTATGCCACAACCACCATCGACAAGGCAACGAAAGTTTGAATGCTGCTAAAGGAAAAGGAACAAAAAATGTTGCTACTAGAACAACAATTAGCCCAAGAAAAAACTAATCAACAAGAAAAATTACAGGTATTCCAACTTCAAAGGAAATTCGAGTATATGAGAGTACAACACCAAGCCTGTTTATCAGAAAAGGATGCTCAAATTCATTGAATGCAAGCTATAGTGGATAAACTCAGAGACAACCCACAAATTGACGAATTCATTAAAGAAGCAGTCAGCATCAATTCCCTATCAATGCAACAGGAGAAAATATTATGCCAGAAAATCTTGCAAATAAATCCTTATTATGAAACTAGTGATAAATTAACAAACCAAGTAATCGATATGAGGTTTGAGTACGAAGAAACCACATTAAAGGTTTCTGAATTTATCACCTAGCAAGAATCAGAAGATGGAAGGAAGGAGAACCTACCAAAAGTGGAAGAGTTCCACAAAGATGTTTTGTTTACAAATTGGGATTCTCAATTGAAACAGGCAGAAAGGGCAACAGCAATAGCAGTAGTTGCAACAAGAAACATAATAGAGGTCATAAATGAAAACCTTCATGGTGCCAACCTTGTCAAAGAATGTGTACCAAGGTTTCCACCAAATTTCAAGCAACTAGAGCAGCAATGGAAACAAACAGCGCGGGAAAAGTAAGAGGCTATTACACAGCTAACCAGCCTGAATTGGGAGACATACTGGCAATTTTTAGTAAAACCACACAACCAGTGGATGACTCTGATGTGTTTAACAACCTCTATAGAACAGATGGTGCCAACATTAATAGATGCCATATTTGCTGGGTAATTAAAATCTACAATCATCCAGTGCCTCATCTCAAGCCAATGATTGATATATGCAACCTCATAGATCAAGTTCAGAGGAGCTAGTCGTTAGTTTTTTTTGTTTTTAGTTTTATTTTTGCATGTTAGGAGGAAGGTTGTTTGAAACCTCCTCAGCGATTTTTGTAATAATGTATTTTGAGGCAATTATTTTAGTATTTAAACCCCTCTCATGCATTTAGAGAGGGGTCCATAAATTTTATCAAAAACACTTTTCAAGACATTACACTTCTATACTTTTGAGGAGGTTTTGATGAAATGAATGGAACATGATCTATTTTCTTTAAATATCTAACATGCTCTACTTAAATTCACTTTT
Source organism: Pinus taeda (assembly GCA_000404065.3). Classification (NCBI taxonomy): domain Eukaryota; kingdom Viridiplantae; phylum Streptophyta; class Pinopsida; order Pinales; family Pinaceae; genus Pinus; species Pinus taeda. Next base: position 10,182 of record APFE031127692.1, on the reverse strand, counting down.
GTAATCTTAGAATGTGTTGGATTGAATTAAATTGGGTCAATATTGCTGAGACACATGAGCAAGACTTATCATATATGGTACTTTTATCGTATGATTATGTTTTATTTATGTATTAAGCAATACTTATTCCTAAATCAATTGTTTTATGTATGAATTTCTAAATTATAGTTTTGCATTATTGCACTTCTGTATGATGTTAGCTCTGATTTCGTTTTGAATACATAAATGATTTTTATATGCGATATATTTCTCTCAATTGTTTTGTCTAACTATTTATCCAAAACAATTATCGTTAAAATATTTCATTTCTTTTGGTAGTTGAATGGTCTTTATTACCAATTGCTCTAAGACATCATTGTATATTGCATATTGTATTTTATTCCCAGGTATATATAGTTAGATAATGTTAGATTAAGATATATGCATGTGTTTAGTAGATAGATTAGATTACATTAAGCTTAATAATTTCCCATTACATCCTATATCATCCCATAAACATTATCAAATCAACCCTTTTTGGGAAACAGGTCCCATTATCCCCAATCGGAGCTACTATACCAAACGGAAAAGGATCTTCTTTCAAGGTCCGGACTGGGTGGTTTTCCCCTATGTTGTCGCGACGATTTTTGAGGCTTCAACAGAACAAGATCCACTAATCAAGGGATTTTGGTGGGGAAAGCTTCCTGCTGTCATGGGGAATGATTCATAATCATTTTATATAAATACTGAGTCGAATTTTCCTCCAGGGGTAGATTTTTATTAGTCTTCTTGTGGAGAGAACTCACATTTTCAGCTCCATCATATTTTCTTGCATGGATGTAATTGTATTGATGAAAATAATGAAGGCTGGTGTCATGTTCAACTTCTAGATCTTATTATCCTCCATAGGTCTTTGAGTTTCCTTGGGCTTGGCCATCCCAAGAGCCTCAAAGCCCTTTTTGTATCATTATCTTTCCTTATTTCACTTCTTATTCACATGCATCTCTTGTTTTTGTTTCTTTCTATTTCTGCATTTAGTATTAATGATTTCTTTTTGTAGGATTGGATTAAATGGTTGATGTAAGTTCTTTTGCAGTATCACAAGAATCATTTCATCCTTGGAAAATATTTGGAAGGTCATAGTAATCATTGAGCTACTTGGATTAGTCTTCTTATTCCCAAATCTAGATTTCTGGAACTCTTTTGTAGCAAAGAACAGTAAATTTATGATATTTTTTAGAGCATACTAACGAGATTCAATCGAGTTGGTTACACTTGTATTATATCACAAAAACATTCTATTTAATAATAAAAAAATTACCTCATTGCATTTGCACTTGATTAAGTTAGGCATTTGATAGATTTACTAGCTCACTAGTTCTTGAATTTCTGGATTTTAGACTAGTAATTTTCCGTTATTTAATCAATCTTTTCCATGTATAGATGAATTTGTGGATAGATGCAGACAATAATGTGTTTTTTTGCAAGATTTTATACATTGCAGGGATACCTCATCTCATTTTCCTCATCCACCCATGTCACTAAAGCAAAAATTGTCATTTCCATTGAGCAAATCTACCCATCTTGAAGCCCTTGCTTGAGTTTTGGGTAATGTCCACCACCTCCATGCCTTATTCTTCCATTATCCACCTTTCCCAAGCTCCATTCCACCTTCTATACCACTTCCTAAGCTTTTGGCTTGTTTTTTGTAATAAAACAGGGGATCCTGTAAACATCTTGTAGGAACTAGTACTTCCTATAGACATCCTGTAGGAAAACCTATATTGGCCTATTTTGAGCCCGAATTGAGAAAAATCATCAGTAGAAGCTAGGATTAGGCCCCTACTAGCCCTTGAAGCCATCTAAACCACTGTACTCCTTTTCCTCCACACCTGTCTCCCCTGCCAAATAATCAAGAAAGATTAGCATTTACATTTTTTAAGCAAAAAGATAAAAAGAAAAAAGTTATTTTATATTTATTCATGCACACAACAGTTTTCACTCTCTAGATTAGATTCCATGCTCAGTTAGTTTAAATCACCACATGTGATAAATAAGTTTAAGTTTAGGTTTCTTTTGCATTTAGTTCATGATCTTTATGCAATTAGAATATGTTCCTTTACTTGTACTTTATTTCTTGCAATAGGTTAGGGTTTCCATTTCAGTTCATTTTCTGCAATTAGTTTAGGGCTTGATTTCAATACATGCACTCCATTACATCATGACATCAAGGAAAGGACACATTGTATGTTGCACATATAGTGTTGATACCTCTTAAGTTTGTACGAACCTCAGTTTGATAAGTAAAGTCAGTAGCCTTGAGTTTGCAGCATTCTTGTTGCAATATCGAGGCTCATCACTTTTGGGCACCATTGCTGAGGAGGTGTTAAAGTATGCATTATTTTCTTACCTAGTTGATTCATTTCTTTTTAATTTTTGAAAAAACCAAAAAAAAAAATTGCATTAGGCATATTTCATTTCAAAAATAGAAAAGTGCATTGCATAAGTTTTTTCATTCAATCATAAAAACAAAAAATTCTCCAACACCAACTCACCCCCCCATTTGATCTTGTGTTGTAGTGAGAGCCACATCACCAAACACTTTTGCAGGTAGAAGAAGAAGAGATGACAAAGAATGTGGAAGAAATGGATGGAGATGATGACAATGAGGAAGATCCTCTCGTATTTCCCATTCAAGATATTGATGGTAGTGTGGACATGAAGAACATCCCTCCATATTTTCTTCCAAAATTTCATGGTCTAAGGTCAGAGGATCCTGAAACCTTTCTCTTTGAATTTGAAATTGTTTGTAGATCTTATGGTTACTTATTAAAAACTCAAAAACTGAGATTTTTTCCGGCAACATTGAAGGATAGAGCTCTTAAATGGTTCACGATTTTAGGGACTAATTCACTAAGGTCATGGAATGATATGCAAAATATACTTCTAGAAAAATATAAAGATTGTGATCTTAAAGAAGAAATATTTAGAATGAATCAAAAGGAAGATTAAAGCCTTGAGGATCTAATAGAGAGGTTCATGTATAATGTTAGTAGAGAAAAACTACATTTAGGATATGACACACTAAAAACCCTCTTACTTAGAACAACTAGGGATGAGTGGATTGATCTCCTTGATCTCATGATTGGAGGTGATGTATACCAACTATCATTTGAATAAATTTGTGAAATATGCAAACACATATCAAGAGGAAGGGCAATAATAAGTCAATTAACATCAAGATCAGTAAGTCAAGCTAAACTTGGAAATTTGCTTGATAACATTAAAACGGAAATTCTTAGCAATCTAAGTGAACAAGTAGAAATGTTAAGAATGCAAGATGAAGAAAACGAAGATGGTGATATTTGTGTTATCCATGCAGAATCACACAATGTTAAATAGTGTCCATCATTACCATGGTTGAAGGAAGTTTACCAAGATGACAATGGAGCAAGTCAATCACCAATGTAGCTATGTTATGTAGATCCAAAAGGACCATGGAAACCTAGTAAACCTAGTATGATGCAAGAGCCTAATTCATAATTTCAAGGTTATGCATATCCACCTCAAAGTAATTGGGACACACCCTTTCCTTGGCAACATTGGTCATCTCAACCCCAAAACCAATCTTGGCAACAAGGTTGGCAAGGAACTTATGGGAGCCATCCATAATATCCTCAATATTTTCTTCAATATCCTCCATACCCAACTCCATGTTATCCCTACCATTCACCTCCACCCCAACCACAAACCCAACCACATCCATCTAAAATATCCACTCCCGCTCAACTACCTGTACCACCATTTCCAAACCCACACATTGAAGTATCTCAACCCACTTATAATGCTGAGGTGCAACACTTCCAAACATCTCCTCTTGAGCTCAATAGTAGAGTATTGCAAAAAAGAGATTATCCTAATATCATTGAAGGACCACATCGAGAAGAAGAAGATTCAAATGAGAAGACCAAAGAATCATGGGCTGCATTTGATGAAGAGAAGACAACAAAATCAAATATCAAGAAAGCTCTCTCATGTTTACCATCAAATCCTCCATGTATTCAAGAGAAAAATCAGCAAAAATAGGAAGGTTTGAAGTTCATGGTAGAATAAGACATGAAGAATGATCCAGATAAGCAAGAAAACCAATGTGATAAAATTTATATTGAGATTTGGTTCTAGAAAATCAACAAGATGGAGCATCACTCTCTTCTTCAACTATGCTTAATCCTTTTAAAGTCAAAGCATCTGGTCTCTGAAATCCAGGTACATGTCAAATCATATATTACAAGCCTACACATCAGCTTGTCTATCATCTTGATGTGCACATGGATCCATTGGAAGTATTCTTATACTTGAAAGTGATTTTGTTTTTCAAGTAGGGTAGGGTAGAATAAAAAAAAAATGAAAAATAAGAGAAAAATACAAAAATCTCAGGTGAAAACCTCCTTTGAGGTGCCTCAGATTGGCTCAATGATTGAAAAACTCCATGAGCCAATCAATGGGTTGGGAAAAAAGAAAAAAAGAGAAGAAAAAAAAGATCCTAGGTGAAAACCTCCATTGAGGTGCCTAGGCAGACCTACTAGTTGAAAACCTCCTTGAGTCGGCTAGTAGGCCTAGAGAAAAAAAATAATAATAATAATAATAATAAATCTTTTCTCCGTGTGTCTCTCTAATGAGCATATTTACTCTCCAACATTTGCAAGCAACAAAAATAAGTTGGTACCAAAAGAAAAAAATTGGTCAAGCCTAGTCAGAAGAAGTCAAATTTTGACTTTCTCCTCCTTTGCTCAAATGCTCCAAGAAGGCAAAGGCCATGCCAATCCATCACCCTCATGTATTTCCACCATCCACCCATCATTCTCAAGTTTTTCCCACTCATTTGCGTGTTGTCCAAAAAAATACAGGAATGCTCTGTTTTACTACAGGAAACATAAATACATAGAGAAAAAACTGTTTTTGTCATATATTGCAAACCATGCATTCATTTTCCAAATTGTTTCAAGGGGAGATGCATATGGATGATGAAAACATGTCCAATATATTTCAGCAAATTCTAGTGCATATTTTTCGAGAAATCAACCTCCATAAAATACAACCATTTTTGAATTTTCTCGATATTCGTGCATCCATTTTAAAAATGTGTTTCATGGGGAGATGAATATGGATGATGGCAACATTCCCAAGAAATTTCAGCAAATTCTAGTGCAAGGTTGCAAATAAATTGGCCTCCATCTCTTTTAGCCATTTTTATTTTTTCTTGAGATTTGTGCATCCATGGGCCAAGATGTTTTTATGGGGAGGTGCATAATGATGATGGCGACATGCTCAAAAAGTTTCAGGTCAATCCATTCTACCGTTTGGGAGATATGGAATAAACAAGTCTGCTATAGGAGGTTGTCCTGAATTACTATAAGGTCTCTATAGGAAGTTTTAAATTACTACGAGATCTATACAGGAAGGTCAAGAAGAAGCTACAAGAGGTAATATGATGGAGAAATGGGTCAAAAGGTTGGGCATTAATTAGGCAAGGTTGATATAGGTCCCCCAACACCCTCACATCAACAAGAAGACAACCCATTAGCAAAATGAGATAAAAAAAAAAGGAAAAGGTAGTCAAGAAGATGTACTTAAGTCATTAGCAGCACAGCAACATCAACTCAGCAGCAGCATTGATGTCTCTCCAACAACCATCAGGTAGGTACAGGTGTGCAATATTCTTGAATTCTTCTCATTATAGTTAGAAATTTTTTGTCAATGCATGAGAGATGAGGATTTATAAGCTAAGGATGGGTCAGCAGTCTCAGCTACCTTCAACTAATAAATTGCAACTCACTCCTTCACTCATGCAATGTTGAGAAGTAAAATTATGAAGGATGATGATTTCAAGGAATGAGGTCAGCAGTTAAAAGAAGAATTTTTTGTGAAAGCCAAGTCACCACAACACTCCAAGCTCTCCATCCACTTCATATTCACTATCTATCCATCATTCATCCATCCCATTTCATAATTTCAAGAACAAACCCTACACTCTATCTCACTCTAAAAATTTCTTGAAAAAAAAACAAAGCATCCTCTCCATGTTCACAAACCTACATCATTTCTCACCACTCCCATACTGTTTGAATACTATGAAGGAAGAAGGAATGACTGCTACAGGAAGTCAAAATGCTACAAGAAGGAAGAAAGGAACAAATTTTGCTAAAAAAAAAATCAGTGCCTAAGAGAGACCTAATCAAAACATGTTGAGATTGCAACAAGATGATGAAGCTTAGTGAAAAGAGTCGCCTTCACTAAGTGGGCCCGCAGGCTATTTTTGGTGCAAGTCTATTTTTAGACTATGTCTATTTTTATCCATATGGATCATGTCTATGGATTGCAGGTTGTTGTTTATGGATGATTGATCAAGTTGGGAAAAATAGATGGACTTCTATTTTTGATGAAAGTGTGAGTGATCACAGTGTGAGTGATCAAGTCTATTTTTAGACTGGCTGTCAAAAATAGAAAAGTCAAATATTATTATCTCACAATAATATTTGGACTATAAACTTAATCTTATTCTCTTGGAGCACTTCAGTTCGAGCTACGGATGTGGCACATGCAATTGCATGAAGGAAATACGTGGTTCTTATGGGTTAGTTGAATATTTGCGTGCATGACTTCAGTTAGAACTCAAGTGAGTTGAGTTTAGTGGACTGGAGGTGCAGTTGATGGAGTTGTGTTCAGTTTAGCTTTGTTAAACTGGTTGTATTTAGTCTAACTGGCGAATAGACTAGAGATGAGTTGGGTGAATTAGTTATTAATTAATTCACAAGTTATTAACTCATAATACAACTAATGAATACATCAGTTAACTCAGTTGCATGTCAGTGCATGTTCAGTTCAGCAGGGACAGGTGTTAGAGAATCAGATTGCTATCAGTTGTGACTATAGTTGTGCACCAGATCTTGCACAATCAAGGGATTGAGTATGCCAATGAGCTTGCCCACGTATTTGCCCACATTGTAGCTTGTGCTCACGTGATTTAGCCAAGTAAATACGAGTTGCCTTGAACCATCATCATTTTATTCTCATGCAGGTATTGAGCAGTGGAGGCAGGCAAGCAACGGGGGAGATTTGGAGATCAGATCTGAGCTGTATTGTGTGTAACAGAGGTGGAGATACTTGTGAGAAGTATTATGCTGTGTAATGTTACATGACTCAATCATTAATATACAGATAGTTGGGGTTTTTTTAGCGAGATGCTTTCCCCGGGATACATACTGTGTTAATGTGTGAATGCTCTTGATGTTTTATTGTTATTGATGCTGCTATATTGATGATCAACGTAGAGGAGCTTATGTATTGTGTATGTTTTCAGCAATAGTACATGATCAGGATAATCTCCATTGAATATGTGTTAAATTATTCAAAATTTCTACATGGTATCAGAGCTGTTGATCATCAGATCTACTATTCAGGAAGTGTTTACATTCTATTTCTCTAGGCAGAGCCTGTAATTGGGCCAGGTAGCCTCTGGATTCATCCTTCCTTTGGAAGGTGAAATATCCGGTAAAATCCCATACAGTCAATCTCTGTACGAGAAATATTGTGTTCCCACGAATCTTAGATCCGAGGCGGTTGAGTTGGTTGTTGGTGGAATTCGAATTTGCAGCAGTGTTTTCTTGGTGACAACGCAGCAATGTCTTTCAACACATTGAGATTGGAGTATGCTCTTGAGGGCAGATCAAACTATATTGCATGGAAGGACAGGATGGAGGCAGTATTAGATGATAATGGGCTGAAGGAGTTCATAGATACGGATATCCCAAAGCCTACTGATGCTACTCAAGCTGATGCTTGGCAAAAGAAGATCGCAAAATGCCGAAGGATTCTGTTGGAGGGCGTGAAGGATCACATTGTGTCCAGCCTCCATGGAAAGGCTACTCCATATTTGATGTGGAAATCATTAAAAGAATTATTCCAAAGCAAGAGCGATCATAGGAAGTTGGCGCTCAAAGATGAACTCAGAAACATCAAATGCGAGAAGGGTGACAGTATTCCCAAGTATCTCACGAAGTTCACTCAGCGTCGAGATGAGCTGGGAAGTGTGGGGGTTACTGTCGATGATGAGGACTTGGTGAGCTTGGCTCTCCTTGGTCTTCCGAAGAGTTGGCATTCCTATCAGGACTCTGTTAATGGTCGGGAGAAGTTTCCAGCATGGGAAAGACTATGGTCAGATCTTGTGCAGGAGGAGATCAGGCGGAGTACCAGGGACGGATCTTCGTCAAAGGGAGCTGATGAAGAGAATTGTGCTTTGGATGCCAAAGCAAAGAAAGGGAAGAGCAAGAAAGCTTCTCAGTCTGGTGCGAAAGGCAAGAAGCAGGATATGTCCAAGGTGAAGTGTTTTCACTGTCACCAGCACGGACACTATGCCACAAATTGTCCGCAGAAGAAGAAAAACAAGCAAGCTGCTGGATCTGCAGGGGGAGAGGCCTTAGCTTCTCAGTTTGAGCTTGATTTTTCATTGATCACATGCTTGGTTTCAAGTGTGATGGGATCAGTGTGGTTCTTGGACAGTGGTGCGTCTTTTCACATGACGGGAGATAGAGAATTTGTTCTCTGATCTGGAGGACAAAGATCTTGGAGTGCACATCGAGATGGGCGATGATGGTAGATACAGTGCGACCGGTATCGGTACCATTTCCTTTGAGAGGGAGTCTGGTAAAACCCTTTGTATTGAAGGAAGTCATGCATGTTCCAGGATTGAAGAAGAACCATCTCACGTGGCGATGTAGAAAGAACAAGTATCGTTTTCCAGCGAGGGAAAAGGCCCCTGCACAGCAAGACAATTGGTAACCCGAAGATAGGGGTTCGAGTGAGGAACCTTATCAAGTTGCATGTAGATGGATGCGCAGCAATGGCAGCAAGGCAGAAAGGATGTGACCGGGATATGGCGAGTTGGGCACAGGAGATTGGGTCACTTCACTCTGGAGCTGGAAATACCCATACACTACAGGGCTTCCTAAAGGCACACTTGCCCAGTCAGATCAGTGCAAGGGGTGTACTTTGGGGAAGTTTGTGAAAGCCACCTTTCACGAGAAGGATAGTCGCGCCACGACGATCCTTGAGAGAATTCACACAGACGTGCGTGGACCTTTCTCAGTTGCTTCGACAACAAACACAGGTATTATGTGATTTTTGTTGATGATTTCTCTCGTAAGTGCTGGATCTTCTTCATGCAGAAGAAGAGCGAGACATATTCAAAGTTCTGTGAATTCAAAGCACTGATCGAGAAGGAGTCGGGGAAGAAGGTGAAGGCTCTTAGGAGCGATAATGGTGGTGAATACATCTCGGACGAGTTCAAGGATTTCTGCAAGGCAGAAGGGATTCGTAGAGAGCTCATAGCTCCCCATAACCCACAGCAAAACGGGGTAGCTGAGCGGAAGAACAGAACGATTGTGGGTGTTGCACGGGCAATGTTGCATGATCAGGGCCTACCCCTTCACTTGTGGGTGGAAGCATGCAATACAGCAGTTTATGTGCAGAACCGTTGTCCTCATAGGATACTTGGCATGAGTAAACCTGAGGAGACTTATTCTGGTAAGAAGCCTGATCTTTCTCATTTGAGGATTTTTGGTGCTAACGTTTACATGCATGTGACGAAGGATGCCAGAAAGAAGTTGGAGCCGACTGCAGAGGTTGGCATATTTGTGGGGTACACTCATACGCCCCACAACTATCGTGTGTATTTTCCAGACAGTGGTAAAACTGTTG
>APFE031127682.1:1636-17568 GCA_000404065.3 Pinus taeda | reverse complement strand
AGTAGTTAATATGGAGATGGTAAGAAAGCGCTAAGTTTGAGAGATCTTAGGCTTCAACAGGGAGATAGAATTTTATAGCGAAAGTATGGATCCTTCCTTGAGTGAAGCAGACCTTCACCTAGGCTAAATGACATGGAAAATGATGAAACTAAGAGATGTCAAGCAGATCTTGACCTCTTTTTGGGAAAATTAGTTAAGGATCTAGGGAAGATGGAGAAAGGAAGTTAGTTATGCCTGTTTTGAGCTCTTTCACAAAAACTACTTCGTGATTGTGTCCTGAGTACAGGTGACACCCTGAAAATATGGAACTTATCAGCAATCAAATTCTGCAACCTCAAAACTACCTACCCAGCCTACTTACCTAACATTTTTTTCTTCTTTTGGTTTGGGTGCACTTAGACTTGCAGACCCATCATTTCAATTTTTTATTTTTTATACCTTCCTACCTACAAACTACCCCTTTTTCTTCTGAGGGCCCAAATTAAGCAGTTGGGCTTCTTTGATTCTCTACCTATCTAAGAATCTGCCAAGATTAAGTTGTTTGGACAGATTTTCATCCTCTATATTCTAAAACAGGAAATTGAAACCTAGGGAGACCAAGATTAAGCTGTTTGGACCTCCCTTTAGCTTAAAATTGTACAAAACTGGAATAACTTCTCAAAATTTGGAAAGCAGTTAGATGAACTCTGAGTTGCCTTCTTTGCTTGGTGACTGTTTAGCAAATATGGAGCATTGCAGCATGCAAAGTATGACATATTTGGTCTGTAAAAATGTCAATCATGAAATATGAGTAACCTGCTGCAGCAGGAGTCTAAAAGGTATAAGGGAGAATATTATGGGTCTTCAGCTTAAAGCATCTACCACTACATTTTATTTTCCTTTAATATATGATATTCCAAAGTCATATTCACTTAGGAATTCACTCCATCGTCTTTGTCTAGCTTTCAGGTCTCTTTGGGTGAATAAATACTGTAGACTTTGATGGTCCCTTTTAAGCATAAATCTTTGCCCTACTAGATAGTGTCTCCATATATTTAAATCTAATATTACAACAGCTAACTCTAAATCATAAGTGGCGTAGATTTCTTCATGAGGCTTTAACGTTTTTGAGGCATACGCTATTACTACAATATGCTGCATTAATACTACACTGAACCCTTTCTTGGTTGCAACAATACATACAATAAAATATTTATCCATATTAGGGACTCTTAAGATTGGTGCATTGGTCTATAGTCTTTTGAGTTCAGAGAATGCTTTATTACATTCTTCAATCCATTCATACTTAACACCTTTACATTGAAGAGTTGTAATTGACTTTGCAATTTTTGAGAATCCTTCCACAAATCTTCAGTAGTAACCAACTAAACCCATAAAGCTTCATACTTCATGTGCATTTTTCGGTATTTTCCATTCCATGATTGCTTTTAATTTCTTAGAATCTACTGAAATTCCTTCACTAGATATGATATGACCTAAGTAATGAATCTTTTCCCGAAAGAACGAACAATTGGATAACTTTCCATATAACTGCTGATAAGGTTCATGAATATTGCTGGTGCATTAGTTAATCCAAATGGTACCACAGTAAATTCATAATGCCTAAAGCATGTTCGAAATGCAGTCTTAGAAATTTCACTTTAAGAAATCCTTAGCTGATGATAGCCTGATCATAGATCAATTTTTGAAAAGACATCAGCTCCTTTCATTTGATCGACGAGGTCATCAATTCGAAGCATAGGATATCGATTCTTTACTGTAGCTTGATTCAAGTCTCGATAATCTATGCATAATATTAAGGATCAATCTTTCTTCTTGACAAAAATTACAGGAGCACCCCAACGTGATATACTGGGTCAAATGTGTCCTCTATCCAATAGTTCCTTCAATTGAATTTGTAATCCTTGAAGTTCTGTAGCTGTCATTCTATAAAGTGTTTTAGAGATTGGTTAAGTACTGGGTTTCAATTCTATTGTGAGATCTAGCTCTCTTTCGAGGGGTAATCCTGATAGTTCCTTTGGAAATACATCTAGAATTTTGATAACACCGGATATTGTTCTAAGGATGGTCCTTTTCATTTACTTATTTCTTGAATTATATATACCTGACAACCTTTCCTTAAGCAACATTTCATTTTCAGTGTTGATATGTAGTGTAAAGATATTTTTCTCTTGATACCTTGAATTTGGATCGCCTCTCCTTCATCATTTATACCCAGAATTCTTTTCCCATAATAGTCTACCCAAGCTTGATGAGTTTCTAACCAATCCATACCTATGACAAGATCATAAGCTCCTAGGGTTGTGACATAAACTTTCAATTTAGTCGAATAGACCCCTAGATCAATTTTGCATTGATCCACACTTAAGTCTACAGATTCGAGTTTCCCTAAGGCCATTTCTACTTGTTTGAAATCATTTTCTTTGCAAGTTGCCAAGCCACATTTGTTTAATGCATATGACGAAATGAAATTATCTATGGCACCAATATCAAATAAGATTTTGAATTTTATACCATTAATAATACCGAAAGATTCTACTACAGTGGATTGGTGTGGTGTTTGATCGTTGTTGACTGCTGCGTGGATTCTATGATTTCCTTCGGTATTTGGTATTGATTATTTTCCTGCCCTTTGTAATATGCTTGATGAAGCATCTGGACAATCATGTTGAAAGTGTGGTCCTCCACATCCCCAACAATTAATCTGGGTCAGTCCTCTTAAATCATATTGTGAGTTTCTAGATAAAGAGCTTCACCCTCTCATACCGATTCCCTTGTATTTCTTCCTCTATTAGCATATCCACGAGATTTCCATGGAATTGTGTTTGATGATTCAATAGCTATACTACTAACTGCCATGGGAGTTCTTGCTCCTACACTTCCTAGGATAAATCTATTACCATAAGGTGGTCTTGAGCTACTTCCCCTAAAGGAATTTCAAGGAGTCTTTCGTGAAAATCTTGATTGTGGAGGTTTTGCTGGCCCAACATTCTTTTTGATTCCTATATGTTCTTATGCATAGTGGCCACATTCTACCACCTCGACTGTTGATGATGGTTTCCACATCCTAACCAAGGCCCTGATGCGAGGGTTTAACCCAAATATGAAGCGTTCAGCTTGACGTTCATCAAAATCTAAGTAGTGAATGTATTTCACAAGCTCCATAAACCTTATTTCATATTCTTCCATTGATTTATTACCTTGAATTAATGTATGAAAAGCTCTAGCTTGTTGTTCTTGAAAATATGGAGGTAAATACTTAGCATGAATTCTTTCCTCAAACAATTCCCAAGGAACATTATCCATTGTGAGGTGTAGTTGTTTTTCCAAATTTCCTCACCAAATCAAGGCACTTTCCTTTAATTGAAATACAAAATTTTTTGTTTTTGAAGAAGAATAATACTCTCTTAGTTTAAAACATCTGTTCATTCCTTCTAACCATGCTTCGGCATGTTCTTCCACTCGTAGAAATATCTTCCTTTGATTGTCTATTCTCAGAACTTTTGGGTTTCAATTGACTTGTTTCTTCAAGTTTAGGTTGATCTTCTTTGGTTTTATCCATTTTCGACCCTTTTAATGTTTCCATTATGGCTTCCAATGAGCACATTATAACAGTAAACTCCAGTTCCGGATAGATTAGTGTTGATGATGGTCTCGATGGTGGCAGTGATGGAGATGGTGATGATGACAGTGGTGGCATTAATGACGGTGATGTTGCCCGATCATGTCGTTGTCGCTGATATGTCCTTACCATCGTAACGTTTCCTGTATACATAATAAAATTGTAAAAATTTGAGGTATACTTTCAAATTTAACATATAGTTTTGCAATTTCAAATTTACAAAGGGGTATAGTTTTTTTTTACTATTTTTACCTGCTAGGCAGGTCTTACTAGTACCGAGGTCAAGGAGGGTGGTCTCACAACCTCCTTATCCTAATGCAGAGTATTCTATCCTAATGCGTAATAATACTTATTCTAATGCATGGATCTTTATAACCCTTACTTTTTTTTTTTTTTTTTTTAACCATTGTGACATAGCATAAATAATAGTCTAAAATATTTATGCCTAACTAAAAATAAAAACATAATATAATCTGATATACAACTCAAATTTTACTAAGTTTCTTTCATAACACTCATTCTCTTAGTAAATATTCTCCTCTAACTCACATGTTATTTCCATAGCTAATGGTAAAATATTTTAATATACATGTGCTTTTATTCCTAGGTATTAATAAAATTTATTAATTTATAATATTCGATAAATATATATTTAATGATATTCATATCGATTATTAATGAGTTAATTCAATTATAATTTGCTGATAAATAATATAATTAAGTCCTAAATATATAATTAATAATATTCATATCGATTATCAATGATTTAATTCAAATATAATTTTCTTGATAAATAATATAATTGAGCCTTGCGAGAACTACACCTCACAATGGATAATATCCCTTGGGAATTGTTCGAGGAAAGATTTTGTGCTAAGTATTTACCCCATATTTTCAAGAACAACAAGTGCAACCTTTCATACATTAATTCAAGGTAATAGATCAATGGAAGAATATGAAATAAGGTTATGGAGCTTGTGAAATACATTCACTACTTAGATACTGATGAACATCAAGTTGAACGCTTCATATTTGGGTTAAACCCTCACATCAGGGCCTTAGTTAGGATGTGGAAACCATCATCAGTAGTCGAGGTGGTAGAATGTGGGCACTATGTAGAAGAACATCTATTAATCAAAAAGGATGTCGGGCCAACAAAACCTCCACAATCAAGATTTTCAAGAAAGACTCCCCAAAATTCCTTCAGGGGAAGTAGCTCCAGACCACCTTATGGTAATAGATTTATCCCAAGAAGTGTAGGAGCAAGAACTCCCATGGAAGTTAATAATATAGCCGCTGAATCATCAAACACAAGTCCATAAAAATCTCATGGAACTGCTAATAGAGGAAGATACGAGGGGAATCAGTATGAGAGGGTGAAGCTCTTTATTTAGAAACTCACAATATGATTCAAGAGGACTGACCTAGGTTGATTGTTGGGGATGTGGAGGACCACATTTTCAACATGATTGTCCAAAAGCTTCATCAAGAATATTACAAAGGGTAAGAAAAGAACCAATACCAAATACCCAATGCAATCATAGAATCCATGTAGTAGTCAACAACAATCAAACAGCACACAAATCCACTGTAGTGAAATCTTCAAGTATTATTAATGGTATAAAATTCAAAATCTTATTTGATATTGGTGCGACAAATAGTTTCATTTCTTCATATGCATTAAACAAATGTGGGTTGGAAACTTGCAAACAAAATGATTTCAGACAAGTAGAAATGGCCTTAGGGGAACTCCAATCCGTAGGCTTATGTGTGGATCAATGCAAAATTGATCTAGTGTCTATTTGACTAAATTGAAAGTTTATGTCACAACCCTAGGAACTTATGATCTTGTCAGAGGTATGGATTGGTTAGAATCTCATCAAGCTTGGGTATACTGTTATGGGAAAAGGATTCTCGGTATAAATGATGAAGGAAAGTCGATCCAAATTCAAAGTATCAAGAGAAAAGTATCTTTACGCTACATATCAACAATGAAAATGAAACGTTGCTTAAGGAAAGGTTGTCAAGTATATATAATTCAAGAAATAAGTAAAGAAAAAGGACCATCCTTAGAACAATATCTGATGTTAGCCGAATTTCCAGATGTATTTCCAAAGGAACTACCAGGATTAACCCCTCGAAAGAAAGCTAGATCTCACAATAGAATTGAAACTCGATACTCAACCAATCTCTAAAACACCTTATAGAATGGCAGCTACGAAACTTCAATAATTACAAATTCAATTGAAGGAACTATTGGATAAAGGACACATTCGACCCAGTATATCACCTTGGGGTGCTTCTGTAATTTTTGTCAAGAAAAAAGATGGATCCTTAAGATTATTTATAGATTATTGAGACTTGAATCAAGCTATAGTAAAGAATCGATATCCTATGCCTCAAATTGATGACCTCTTCGATCAAATGAAAGGAGATGATCTCTTGTCAAAAATTGATCTACGATTAGGCTATCATTAGCTAAGGATTTCTGAAAGCGATATTTCTAACACTACATTTCGAACATGCTTTAGGCATTATGAATTTACTATAGTACCATTTGGATTAACTAATGCACCAACAGTATTCATGAACTTTATAAATAGTGTTTTCCACAAATATCTTGATCAATTTGTACAAGTATTTTTAGACGATATTCTCATCTACTCCAAAAATGAGAAAGGGCATGCAAACCATTTAAGAATAGTATTATCCCACCTCAGAAAACACCAGTTATATTGAAAGTTATCCAAGTGTCCGTTCTTTCAGGAAAAGATTCATTACTTAGGTCATATTGTATCTAGTGATGGAATTTCAGTAGATCCTGAGAAGGTAAAAGCAATCATGGAATGACCAATACCAAAAAATGCACATGAAGTACGAAGCTTTATGGGTTTAACCAGTTACTACCGAAGATTTGTGGAAGGATTCTCCAAAATTGCAAAGCCAATTACAACTCTTCAATGTAAAGGTGTTAAGTATGAATGCATTGAAGAATGTAATAAAGCATTCTCTGAAATCAAAAGACTACTGACCATTGCACCAATCTTAAGTGTCCCTGATATGGACAAATATTTTACTGTATGTACTGTTGCATCCAAGCAAGGGTTAGGTGCAGTATTAATGTAGGATAGAAGATTAATAGCGTATGCCTCAAGAAAGTTAAAGCCTCATGAAGAACTCTAAGCTACTCATGATTTAGAGTTAGCCACTGTAGTACTAGCTTTAAAGATATGGAAACACTATCTAATAGGGCGAAGCTTTACGGTTAAAAGCGACCATCAAAGTCTGCAGTGTTTATTCACCCAAAGAAACTTGAATGCTAGACAAAGATGATGGAGTGAATTCCTAAGTGAATATGACTTTGGAATATCATATATTAAAGGAAAATAAAATTTAGTGGCATATGCTTTAAGTAGAAGACCCTGAATATTCTCCCTCATACCTATCAAAGTAGACTTAAGGAAACAAGTACTAGAACACCTAATAAGAGATCGTTGGTATTTAAAGGTAAGATCTAGTCTTGATAGTGAAAATCCAAAAGAATATAAGTTTGAAGAATATGAACTAGAAGATGATGGAACCTTACGATTTCATGGAAGGATGTATATTCCTGATAATAGGGATCTTCGAGACACCATCCTTAAGGAAGCCCACAGAACAGTATATTGTGCACATCCTGGAGTAAAGAAAATGTATACTAATACCAAGAAACTCTTTTTGTAGTTGGGCATGAAACATGATATCGTTCAATTCATTGCAAGATGTTTGGAATGTCAACAAGTAAAAGTTGATCGTTGTCACCAAGCAGGTCTCCTACAACCTCATGACATTCCTATGACCTAGGAGATGTTCAAGATCTATTTGAAATATTTGGAAGCCAAAAGGAGAAAGAATGTCTTCTCATTGAAATGCATAAGAGAATGTGTAGATGACAGAATTGTTCCCCTCATTGTATATGCAAAGACATCCAAGGAGGCCCGGGATGCCCTTGAGAAGAATTTTAGTGTAAGGGAAAGTATTCAAGTTGAGGATGAAGGTGGATATATAGCAACAAATTTACAGCAAGATTAAGAGTTTGGTGAACCCCACTTCAAAGTGGATGACAATGATGATGGTATGTTACTAGAAGCAAAAAAGAGCACATAAATGCTCTTGAATTCCATTGTGCTCAGCCACAAGTGGATGATGACTGTGAAGAATTTGCAGAAAAAGTAGAGAGAAAACACAAAAATGTCATTGAATCTCACTGTGCACAGTCACAAGTGGATGGCGATTTGGTGAATCTAGCAATAGTGCTTGCTGATGACAATGAACCTTCCATTGGAGCAGCCAATGTTATGGTTAATCCAAAAATTCAATTCCTTTATAAAATCCAGCTAGCTAATGATAAATGGTTGCATATGATGCAATGAAAACATCTTATTGCTAAACTATTATTTGGTCATAAAATCCTACTTGGGTTTGAAAACCAAGTGGAAGACAAACACTTTGAAGAAATTGAGATTCATAAAGAAGTGGAAGTGAAAAAGGAAGAGTAAGAAGTGCAAAAGGAGAAAGCTCTCATTGAAGAGAAGATAGAACAAAATCAATATGATTTTGAAAATGTTTTCTAACTTACCATTGATTTCCAGTGTGCAGGTAAACACGACAATTTTTAAGAAGAGTTAAAGTTCTTAAAGCATGGTTTGCAACACAATGCTTACATAGAAGTTGCATACATGAATGTTGAAGGCAACATGGATGATGAAAACATTAATGAAATTTTCACATATTGGAGTCCTAAGGAGATAGATTTTTATTATATACTTATGTTGCAGAAGAATATTGATGATAAAAAACATACAACAAAGGATGGCAGCATACGAGATGATTTTTAAAGAAGTCAAGGACATGCTTAGACAATCTGGAACAATGGAAGAGTTGCACTAGCAAATGGAGAATCTGGAATTTGAAGCCTAAAACAAAAAGGAAAATATGAAACAATTTAGAGGATATAAGATTTGGAAGAAAAGAAAATCTGGTTCATGTCAATTTTTTTTAAAATCGTAAGTCTAGTTGAGACTTAGACTGGCATGTATCTTAGTTTAAAATTTTGTGGTTGTAATTAAGGGGGAGTATTGGAAAAACTAATTCCAACCTCATACTAGGTGTCATAATTGTTACTCTAAGTGTCATAGTCAATTCCAATTCAATTTAGTTAGTTAAATTACTAATGACTAACTTACTAATGATTTATCACTGATGTCTCTTATTACTAAGATCTCTTATGTAATCTATTTAATAATTTAAGGATATTGAGAAGAGTGACGTTTCTCATTCTTTAACGAGGACCTAAAGTGCATTAATACAATGATTTGGCTTTCTTGTAGAGAACTGTACAAAGATTGTCTGTATGAATATTTTATGGGTCATTGTTTTTTTATTCGGATCATATTTATTCCTATCCTTACTAGTTAATAGAACTTTCTGTAACATTTATATTACAGTCATCCATATTCTATTTTTTTCCCAATCAAATTGTAAAGCGTCTTGCTTAACTTTGTCCATCTAACACCTCAGTTTGGATAAAACAAATATTACATACTTCCCTGTTAGTTATCTATGGATAAATGGAGACTATGGTCTATATAGATAATAGAATTTGCCATAGGTTTTCTTTCCTACTGGCAGATACTCCCTGCTAGTTATATATGGTACATGTAGGCTATAATCTACACACATAATTTAATTTGCCATTAATTTTCGTGGTTGCTCGTGGGGGAAGCAAATGAGTAACATATATAGCCATATATAGTGACTAGAAATTAGGAATTACGCTAAGCACGCTGTGGAAGTCATATAATTGATTTTAACAATGAAATTTGAATCATACCTGGTTTTTTAGCTGCGCTAACCTGGCCGGAAATAGAGTTTGGCATTTTCAATTGATGAAATGTAAAGAGACCCATCTTCTGTTTGAGGTGATATTTGCATTACTGCCAGTAGCAATGGAGTCGTTGTGTTGGGAAAATATTGTGTATTACAATTGTCAGTTGAGGAACTATGCAGCTACAAGGCTCATGACATACGTGTAGTTATTATGATTCAGTCTATCATTTTCTTAAGTTTTGATGGACTTGTCCTTCTCACAAAAATAGGAGTGACTTACTACTTGGCATTGAGACATAGGGCGTTGGTTCTCCACCTCACATACACTATTTTTCTTTTTCTTTGCATGGAACTTAGGTTAGGTAGGTTAAGGATGTTGGAAGCACAATTTTTTGTATTAATTGTGAAATGATAACTCTGGATGAGCTTTATTTTCTATGCTATAGATTCATAAATGCTCCTGAGCAGTTTATGTCCACAGCTGAATAATGTACTTGTTTCAATCCAACAATAGGCCTACACTCTACTGACTCATTTATAAATCTTCTATAACATAGCAGATAATACTTTATGTCTTACCAATGAAAATCATGACATTTTTAAAATTTACTCTCTAGTCTATGTTGCATTCGTAGTTTTTGACAGAAAAAATCCTGATAGCGAGTACATTTTTCAATGATTCATCATGACTTGCATTCAGCGAGGGTCAAGTTATAATTATCACATATAATATAGGTTTCAGAGTGAAAATTTATTTCAATCTTAAATTCAATAGTGTAATTTGGAGGAAATTTTGGGGATGAAGGATGTGTTCTCCAATATAAAATTGAATAAGTATTTTTTTATATTATATAAGAAGTGTATTATTTACTGTTCAATATAAGAGC
Organism: Pinus taeda; assembly: GCA_000404065.3. Taxonomy (NCBI): domain Eukaryota; kingdom Viridiplantae; phylum Streptophyta; class Pinopsida; order Pinales; family Pinaceae; genus Pinus; species Pinus taeda. The sequence continues at coordinate 7,191 of APFE031127682.1, read as the reverse complement.
CGCTTATTATTTATTTTTTTAATTATTAAAAAAAGAATTTTTTATTTTGAATTATAATATAGACAATCAAATTCCTAAAATATCTAGAGTAGAATAAATTTAAGTAGTAGTTAAGTTGACATTATTACTAACCATTTTATCTGGAGGGAGGTGCTGTCCTTATATAAATAGATTTACTAAGAAGGTTAATTCACATTATTACTAATCATCCCATGGAGGGGAGGTGGTGTCCTTATATCCCTAGATTTTATAGAAAATTTATTATTTATTAATGGATATCATTAATAATTGCTTATGAAGTTTTAAGTACCACCATTGTTAGAAAATTTATTAAGAAGTACCCTAGTTTAAAAGGTTGGTCAACATCACTTTAAGCAATTTGTGAAGTTTTAGAAACAACAATTGTAGGAAAAGTAATTAAGAAGCATACTAATGGTAATCTTAATTCCGAGGCCAATTCCAAGGAAATACATCCTTATTAGAATAATTTCTAGTACATTGAACCATTCATGTCTACATGAACCATTATTCAGAGCTTGTACTCACTAGTTGTCTCACTGAGGACAATTATCGCTCCATGAAGTTAGCTTTCCACCTCCTATTTCTAGGAAATCAAGTTTGAAAGTCCTCATGTTTTTGAATAAAGCTATCATACTCCCATGTATTATGCTACACCCATCCCAAATATCAATGGAGTTTGAAGACCCACACCAAAGTTTCAAAATAGTTGGAGGGAAAGGAGCCTTTGTATCTCCAACTAGGTGACCAAGTAATTGTAATTGTATAGGTGGTAGTAATCCACTATCACTATGACATGCCATTTATAAGTGCCCTTAGTACTCAAGGAGAGCTAATCGGAGGTGTGTATCTACCTTTGGGACATGTTCCTACTAAGCATCATGATCGATTAGACTAAACTTCCAAAATAACTACTCACTCAAGCAAGGGATAAATTGATTACATTTTTTCTTTTGGTAGAGTAGGTCAAGATAATCCTATTGCCACCTTTAGTGATGGTTGGGACTTAAATTTCACTCACCAAAGTTCAAATATTATTGAAATATAGTAAGGAAGGTATATATTGAATTATAGCATGTGTTATATAAGGGGAAATGTTGAATCCATTTGGTAGGGAAGGCAGGGAAATAAGTAAAGTCAACTATATTCATTTATTTCATAAGGAATAACATATGTATATTGAAATATAGGAGTAACGGACAGGTTAGGTATACTCATTTGAAGAGAGATAAGGTGTAATAGAATAATATTGAGAGCTCAAACTTGCAAAACTAGGTTGACCTTTGAAGGCCTTAATTAGGTCTAGCTTTGTGGGGTGGAGAACCAAAGATAGATTAGAAGAATCCACTTACTATTTTAATGGGAGTGATCTTAAACCAGGCTCATATAGTTTCCTTCCTTATCATAAAATAATAAAAAAGATTAAACATAAACCCCAACCCTTAAACAAATCTATCAAATATGTATTTAAGTGATCCTCGCAAAAATTGAAATGAAATTATTGTCAAAACTTATACTCCTAGTGGCTTGTTGCATGATAATAATGTCAATGGCCATTTTAATCACCTTTCCAATTACTAAGAAAGACAAGTAAAAGGAATTACATTTTATTATCAATGTAATGTTCATATGGAACTTGTGCATTGTTATGCACTATATATGCCAAGAAAAATTATTCAATTATTGTTCAAGTTATGAAGTTATAACAGGAAATAATGATTATAAGATAAGAAATTCATATTACTTTTGACAAAGTCATTAATGCAAAGAAGAAAAAACTTGCAAGAAACTAATATCACTACAAGCAAAATAAACTAATTGATCTGGATCTTGGGGGGTGATTCAGGAGCATTAACTCGAACCTATCATTGTATTGTAGTAGACATAGGGGGTTTTGTGTTTTCAAGGAAGTTGGATTCCTATGTACGTAATTATTAATGTTTTGAGTGGTTAATTAGATAAGAGTGAGGATATTTGTAAATGCACCCCAATGAAGGAGAACATGAGTAATTAATGATGTTGAGAGAGTTAGAAATCAATTGAAAGTGTTGGACTAGAAAGTGGTTTCATGATTCGAGGAGCTAGAGAGGACTCTTAGGGATAAGTAGGAGTTAAAAGTGGACTTAGATAATATTGAGGAGTTAGTTCAACAAATTAAGGATTTGAACTAGAATTAGTTCAATAGAACCTTTTTGTATAAAAGTAAGCCTAAAAGTAGTTAGTCAGTAGTTAGAGAAGTAGCTAGAGAGTAGCTAGTGAGTCAAAGAGGTGGATTGTAATCCTATGGGCAAGAGAAGAAAGGCCACTGACCAGAAAATCAAGCCAGAGAGAGACTCTTGTGTAAATACTCATTTATTAATACAAACAACTCAATTCAGATTTTGTACAATATATACTGTGTTGAATTATAATATGTGTGGCTAGAGTGTTTATGCGTAACTTATGTTGCAGGTGCAGAACAAAGGTGGAATACAAAGAAGCGTAACAGAACAACTTCCAAATGTGGTTGGGTAGAAGTTGTTAAGACAGCTCCACAGTTGCAATTGTGGTTGGAGTTGTCTTAGAGACAAGAATTCCAATAAGAGAAGAGTTGGGTAGAATTTTTTGTCAACTAGAGGTTCAAGGGGAGAACCATAGAGAAATGTCATGGCTTTTCACACATGGACAGTACAGAAGAAAGCCTTTAGTGTTATAGAGAAGGTGGAGGAACATAAAGGCATGAATAGAGTTAAATTAAGGAGATAGTTGTGGCAGAACACCGAAAGACCAGAACCCTAAAGGAAGTGAAACCACAAATGAATATTAAAGAATTGATGTGAAAACCAAGTGAAGAGAAGAGCGAAGAAGTGAAGTATTGATGCACAGTAGTCTTTAGATCTAGAAGATAAACAGAAAAAATTGTTCGTGATGAGTAGCCAGGATTAACTCATAAGATAGAACTAAGAAATGAACAATGGAGATTCAACACATTCGACACATTTTGTGGCCAAATAAATGGATTTTTCAAAGGTATATCTTCATTTGTTCTTGTTGAAATGATATCACTTTGATTATTGAAAAATGACTCCCACCAAACTGAATTAGCAATGTCAAAGTACTCATATGTATATCTAATACATTTTTTTATTTCTTCTAGGAAATTAAAATAATTTATATCTCTGTTTTTTTTGCGTGCATTATGAACTTCACCAACTGATTGTAATAATGATATTTTCGATGCAAATATTGGATGATCTAGAATGAACTTCAAAAATTGCAAACTTAACAACGGTGCCCATTCTGTAGTAGTTGAATACTTCTTGCCCCATATTAGTGTTTTCCCATCAATTTTTTTGATACGAAATTGATGTTGGAAGCTAATGTCATTAAGTTGTTCAATGCATTTCTCCTTGCCATATGATCCCATAATAAACCTTCGCATGTCAACAGCTTCTTCCAACACATCAAAAGTAGGCTCTGGCATGTATGATTTCTTAATACATTCAATTAATGATGGCAAGCTCCCAGCTTCCTTCCTCTTCAATGTGACTGAAAAACGACTGAACATCTGATCAATATGGTCATGAGTGTGCCCAACAAGAAGGAAACCAACCTTTACCTTCTGAAAAATTCTCAATTAAACAAGCATGTTTAAATATCCAAAAACAACCTGATTTTTGTTTTCACGGCAAGTGTTGTCCAGTTGTAGATACAAAACATTAGGAAGATTACAAGACCAATGAGAAAGCACATCATGAATTATGGTTATGGTCAGATTTGCATCATTATGAATATTTGGAGCTGTGAAGTACACCTTTGGCAACATTTTCCCATTGAAGACCATACAACCGACCCAGTGATACTGAATAAAATTTTCCTCCTGTAAATTTTTGGGTGTGCGAACAAAATGTGGTAAAAGTGTTTTCTTCTGGTCCATACCATCAATTATCAAACCCAAATATTTATTCGGATTATCATAACACTTCTTTCAATTCTTGTACAACTTTTTCCATTCATTTGTTTGTTGTTCGCGATGCTCCTGAAGTTCTTTGACAATTGAATCTACACAACATAAAAGAAACCCATTAAGAAATATGTTTTTATACTTGATGAATATACATCTTAAAAGTTAAAGTTATGAATGCCTACCTCTTTCTGACCCTTCACATTTGTCCCTTTTTTATTTAAGAGAAGCACATGTACTACAAATCCCCATCCTTGTCTTCTTAGGAATACGAACATTGTTGAATTCTTTCTTCCATATCTTCACAAAATATGGATATGTAATAAACCGGCCATGTCCCTCAGCACCTTCTGCATATTCTTTGTATAAGTTGTAGATTTCGCGTCTCGAAAAATTATCTGGAATATGTATTGTCTCTCTATTTGGCATACACTCTCCATGCTTTGAAAAGAAATCTTTCATCCATGACATTGCAATGTTTGATAATGGCCCAAACTGTCTTTTATGACATTTCAGAATAAAATGTGGGATCCTTTTCCAAATTTTCTTGAATTCTCGAGAGACGAAAATTCTCAATCGAATGAAACATTTTGAAAGCTTTTCTACAGATAAATAAAGTCTTAATATGGTAATCATAACCTGACAATGTAGATTGCATGCACCCAACTAAGTATGAATTTTGCATGCTTTTTTTCATTGACAAATATCTCTTCTTGCTCTCAAATGCAAATTTGAAATCCATATGTTTCAAGCAATCTTTTTGGCAACATTCACTTGAAATGAGTGCGTTGATAGAACTTCTTCTCGTCAGATATTCTTCTCTACCCCTTGTATAGCTAGAACATCTTGCATTGATACGAAAAGGTCTGGTCCTACTCCTCGATACAATATTTCTTGGAAACATCTCCATCCTTAGATCATCATTTGTATAAGGATTTTTATCATCATTAAGAGGAATGTTATCCACACTATGATCAATTGTGTTTTTCAAATACTGACTTGGAGGATATTCTTCATCTTCTCTTTCTTCAGTGCTATTGTCATAGTCCATAGAATTCGGACTCAATGGAAATTTTGACTCGATGTTTATTGGATATTCTTCCTCATGTGCATTTTCAGTGCTGCTCTCATGGTCCATAGAATTAAGACTAAGTGTATCATTTTTTCCTTCATCGCTACTACCTTTATACTCATTATAATTAAGACTAAGTGCATCATCATGTCCTTCATCACTACTGCTCTCATAGTCCTTAGAATCAGGACTAAGAGGACATTATGACACTCCATTCTTTTGAAATTCATCATCGCACTCTTCATCACTGTTGCTCTCATAGTCCTTAGAATTAGGACTAAGTGGACACTGTGACACTCCATTATTTTGAATTTCATCATCCTGCTCTTTATCAAAGCTACTTTCATAGTCCTTAGAATTAGGACTAACTGGACAGCATGGCATTCCATACTTTTGAAATTCATCATCGCGCTCTTCATCAAAGCTGCTCTCATAGTCCTTAGAATTAGGACTAACTGGACACCGTGACACTCCATACTTTTGAAATTCATCATCATGCACTTCATCGCTGCTGCTCTCATA